>LBNU01032945.1:81910-97979 GCA_014162995.1 Artemisia annua
TCAAATACTAAAGCCCAAATCCCAAATAGCCAGGCCCAAATACGAGGCCCAAGTAGGAATTAAGTTTTGAAATTACGAGGCCCAAGAAAGAAATAACCCAAATACTTGAAATTCAAGCCCAAATCCATAAATCCCCTAAATGCTTCTAAAAATGGCGTCACGCCTTACCAAAAAGGCGCGCCTTTGCACGCCTTTTCGCGCCTTATTCCACGCCTTTTCACACGACGCCTAGATCTCACGCCTTGGTCCATTTCGTGGCGCCGAGGCCACGCCTCGCGCTTTGGCGACGCCTTGGCGGCGCCTTGACGCGCCTTTTAGAACACTGTTTATAGCACACCGCATAGAGCGATGTGCCTTTAAAATATAATTTTTTTTGTTGTTGTTTTGCTGGCCAATATTTTCAGCCATTGGGTGGATGAATTAGTGTTAGAATATAAATTAAGTTATTGTTGTTTAACATGTACATGAGATGAATGCTACCCTTTTATATTCATCTATCAAACTATCAGTTTTGACAAATCGGGTTGCAATTGAGAGCCTTCGACTGTGCTTCTAATGAACTGTTGTTCAACTGTTTGTCAAATTGTGATTCATTAAACAAGTACATGTAACATGAGTATTAAAAGCACTTGCAACGATTGAAATTTATTGCAAACACACCAGCCGCAATGTGACGGGCTCCTATTACTTTTTCTATATATAAAGCACAAACAATGTGCCGACCATTTCGATTTTAATATTGACAAAATTGTTGGCCTTTCAGCTGGCTCCTTTTGGTCCATTAGTTATGCAAGAAGCTGTCATCACCTTTTCTCTTGGTCTTTTTTTTATAATTTACTCTATAAATATGTTTTTTTATAGACCCTAGTAGTTAATGCTTTGGTATAACTTACAAACCATAAAGCATTCCCCGCATTATATACGGTCAGAATATCTATTAAAACAAACCTTTAATTATAAAAAATAAATACAAAGAATTGACATGAAATAAATTCAGAAATATCATTTGACTTTATCTAATTAAAACGCGCCAACAACCATAACTCAAGTATACCCATTCCTTTCCGGCAATTACAATATCACAGGAACGATAGCAAAAAAAAAAAAAAAAAAAAAAACCCTAAAAAGCCCCGCCGCATTATATCCCTTGTTAATAGTAATCAGCAGGCTAGTGACAATTGAGGCAAAAAATAATAAATTTTTAAACGTTTGCGAATTTAAATTTTGAACTTGAGCTGCCTGTGCTATCAGGCTAAGCAGAAAGTCCAGCCAAAAATGTTATTTTATGAAACTGCGCTCGAGAAAAACGAATATTCCCACGCGCTATAATATATACAAGCAGGTTGGCGGCAGTCGCATTGCGGCTGGGAATTTTTTCTAACGTGTTCTAAATTATAACCCGTTTGTTTGAGCTGTGTCTCCGAGGCCGTGTGAAAAAAAAAAAAAAAATCAATCTTTTTTGTTTAAACATTTTTGTGTATGTAAAGCTAACACAAATTTAAACTTATTTGATAGATTAAGGGTTCATTTTGAAAGTTCTTCATTTAGAAACTGTATATATACACATTAAACTTAAACATTTTTTATAGAATCATACGTATGTCAAAAGTAATCAATATTAGGCTCATTTTGTACGTTATCGAGAGACTTTTTGTTGGTATTANAATGTTTGCTCAAGAAGTATTTGTTTATTCATTTAGCCATATATGTCGCTACTTCTTGATTTTTTGTAATTTTTTATTGGAATGTTTGCTACGGAATTGTTGATTTTTTTATTCACTTGTGGGAAAAAAAATGTTTGTTTAATCATTGATGTCGCTTTGTTGTCGCTCCATAATATATAGAGGTAATATACAATATGTATAATTGGTTTACTACATCGTAACGACTAACGACATTAGTCTTTATGGGCCGTGACCTAGTTTACTTTTACGTGTTAGTGTGTTACACCTCATTTAAAATCTTTGTTTTGTTTTGTACTGACTACTGATACTCACATTTCTCTAGTACGTGCACTTTTGTCTTTTAATGCAGCTTCCTCTATATAAACACTCGTATTCCCCGTCTATATATCTTCATTACTCACTACTTCTTTTCCCTTTCTCTTTCACGAAACTCTTCCCTCCTTTGCCAGATAATACTATCAATCTTGTTCCTCCTATCCTTCCCATGCATTCGCTTTCTTTCTAAAATATTTTCCTTCTATCTAGATTCCATAGTATATTCAACAACCACAGCGCCAAAGTTAATTATTTATTTTAACATTTCAATTCGAATGGCAGAAGGTGACCTAGAACTTGGGCATGTAGATATTGACGAAGCACGAAATCGTAGCAGGCAACTTCCAGGATCGATTTACATGGTTCCTGGCGTAATACGAAATCTCAGCCCAAGTTCTTTCACCCCCCGGGTGATCCCTATTGGACCTATCCACCACGAAGATGAACATTTAAAAGGATTTGAACCGCAGAAAGCCACTTGTGTGCGTCATCTATGCCATAATCTATTGAGTGGTTTAAATTCCAACCCTGAGCAAATATTTGAAGCATGTGTGACGAAGGTAAGTGGTTCAATACACCAAATTAAGGCATGTTATGTCGCGATGCCGGCATACCCTGATTCTGAACTTGCCAAAATGATGGCAACGGATGCTTGCTTCATACTCACTTTCATATATGTTCATTGTATAACACATTCTCCATTAGGACTAAACAACTTGCTTTACCCCCATATATTCCATGACATGGTCCTAATAGAAAACCAAATTCCGTTTTTTGTTCTTCAAGACATATTTGACTGTACTTTTCTAGAGCTTGATAACACACTGTCTCTTGCGGATTTTATCTCACCTATTCAAAAATTTTGCAACATGTTTAAAGATTCAGAAATGAGCCGTTCCAATATTTCTTTCACTCATGATCACATTCTAGGATTTCTCCACAAATCTTACCAGCATCCATTTAGGAATTCATCAAAACTTGATACAATGGTAAAATCCCATTCAGTTGTCGAATATGAAAGGTCAGGAGTGAGGTTTACCAATAATTTTGATGCAGAGTGGCGAATGGCCATGGAACTACAATTATCAAGATTCCTATGCTTCCCTTTGTCATGGAGTAACCCTTCTCTTAAAATGCCAGTACTACATCTCCAAGATATCACAGAGTCTGTTTTAAGGAACCTCATTATATATGAACACTCCTCTGGACTGGGGACGTGTATCACATCATATATGCAGGCGCTGGATATGTTAATTGATACTCCCGAAGATGTTGGGAAGTTGGTAAAATCACAAGTCATCTTCAACTATTTAGGTTCCAATGAGGAAGCAGCAGGTGTAATAAACAACGTGTTGAAAGAGATTCCTTTTGAAGATTTCTATTACCAAAATGAATGGAAGCAACTGAATGAGTATTACAATGCTTATTGGCCTAACCTTATTGCAGAGTTAAGGGGTAAGTATTTCAGTAATCCATGGAGTATTATTGCTCTAATTGCTGGAATCGTCCTGTTTGTTCTTACTGTAATTCAAACTATCTATGCTGTTAAGGCTGTCCAGGACTCAAAGGCTGCATAATCCCATAGTTGTTCTCGCTTTTACTCATGTATTATCTGTTGGATTAATCGTTTATGTCAAGGATTAACGTATGCATGGCATGGCTAAAAAGCTTTAATAATTTACTATGTTATGTTTTAGTCAATTGTTTAATAGTTTGAATTGGTACTAGTTTGACCGAGTTCTTTGGATATGTACGTTGATAATGTACATGTGAGGAGAGTGGTCATGTTTACCTGGTCTTTAGTTAGTAGTAGGTTGTTGCTATTTTCATGCTTTAGTTGGTTTCTTGTGAAGGCTATATATATGCCTCATGTTATAATAATAAAGGTGTGCTTCTCTGTAAACATCACTTTCATATATAAAAGTAGTGACTTTACTTTTATATCAGTGAGTTGAGTGTGAGGAGTGCCATCTATTTTCTACATTCTCTCTTTTTTTTTTTTTTTTTTTAGTTCATGTTCTACAGTTAGTATTTCAATGTAAGCTTAACGTTGTTTTCGTCATATTAATAATTGACCATCTCAGTTGACCACCGATATTTGACCTCAGACATCACTCCTCAACTCACATCTACAACTACTATTATCTCAACAACAACAACTAGACTCAAACTCTCTGATAGATACCAATACGTAAAGATTGCAAAACCAGGATTTCTCGAAGTAATGCTAGAACTAATCAGGAGTTATCAAAATGGAGAATCAAACTCGAAATGTAGTTCTATTAGTTGCTGTAACTGAATGATTACAATGAGTTGTGGAATGTGAAATGAGAGAGAAGAGAGAAAATACAAATCTGATAAGCTACTTCTGCAATGAACTATTGATGTATTTATACAAATGAAAGTGAATAGAAAATGGCGGGAAATCCAGTTATTGTTCTGTTTGGCTTGTTTGACTTTTTATCTTGACTTCTGTTGACTTGAATTGTGACCCATATCAATCCATCCTGCTTGAAATGATGCTTGTCCTCAAGCATCTAAGCATTCAAATCAAACTGAAGCAACCTTTCTCAATACCTTCCATCATCCTCCTCTTTTGCCACACACTCCAAAAACAACAAACTCTTTTGTTATTTATACCAGTAGCAATACCATTGTTGCATTTACTGTAATGGAGTTCAAACGGGGTTGGTGTTCGAGAATTCTGAACACATAGAGGCTGAAGAGGATCATAAAAATCAGCTCCAAAGCAAGCATCTACAAGACCCATAAATGTATCATTAACATCTGGTTCATTTCCACCCTTTCCATGTTTGCTAATGTCACCGGGTGCCGGTTCACTTTGAACTGAATTTGAAAGACTAGACTTGTCATTTTTTTTTAGTTGTGTAATCATTTTTTATTTTTGTACACCCGTAGTTTAAAATTTTGACTTTTATGTGTATTATGTGACTATTTTACCTGTAAATTTACAACACTCTTATTACCATCGTAGAAGTAAATGGTAAAAAAAAAAAAAAAAAAAAATGAAATTAAAAACTTTGGGTGTATAAAAACAAAATAAAAGATGGTCACATAACTTAAGAAAAATTGACAAGTTAAATATATTTTAAATAATTATGCTTTTATCTTAAGCACATCTTGGTAGTATGACGATTTGTATAAGAGAAAAATTATTGCAAGACTAAAATGTTCAAATTTTGAGGGTTTTCAAATTTGGACTTTTGATTCACGTAAGAACTTGTGATGGCTCCGCAATGTAGCCCGATAAAAAAAACTACAAGAAAGTATAAAATAAAGTGTACCTTGACCAAATCCACACTTTTAAACTTTAGCACCAAAAAAGAANAAAAAAAAAAAAAAAAAAAAAATGAAATTAAAAACTTTGGGTGTATAAAAACAAAATAAAAGATGGTCACATAACTTAAGAAAAATTGACAAGTTAAATATATTTTAAATAATTATGCTTTTATCTTAAGCACATCTTGGTAGTATGACGATTTGTATAAGAGAAAAATTATTGCAAGACTAAAATGTTCAAATTTTGAGGGTTTTCAAATTTGGACTTTTGATTCACGTAAGAACTTGTGATGGCTCCGCAATGTAGCCCGATAAAAAAAACTACAAGAAAGTATAAAATAAAGTGTACCTTGACCAAATCCACACTTTTAAACTTTAGCACCAAAAAAGAAACTAAAAGCAAAGTACGCTATTGTTTTTGGTAATTGGATTTTAGTTTTATACAATGGACGTGTATCTTTCTCAAATGTTCTATTATAACTAGACGATTTTATAGTGGAAAATAGTTTTAGTGGTAAAAAAAAATCTATGGGTTATAAATGAAAATAATAAAAGTTTGAGGATTTAGAATTAAACATAATGTTTTGAAACCCGATTCGACCCGGGTGGTTATTGATATTATTTTGGTTATGATAATAGTGTGGATCTTTTGGCGCGTCTCAAAATATATTGGAATCAATTATCTGGCTCTAAATGATCATTTTTATTTGTCTAATACCAGAAAAGGTGTTGTGAAATACGAATGGTGGAAATCTATAACCAACAAGAGGTCACATCTTCTACCCAGTGATTCTGCATCCACCAACCGTAGCTCCACACGTGAGAATGGAATGAGTCTTCCTAATGTAACTATGATCCCCGTGAAGTCCACCGCTAATGTTTTGTAATGAGAGAATTGAGAGAAGAGATGATATGTGTGTGAAAAAAACTAATTCTGTTATTATTTCATTGAATGAGTTTCATTACAGGATGGATAACTATTTATAGTATGTACAAGTTTGACTTTTTATACAAACTAACTTTGACTCTTCTACTTAGCTACAAGCTATTACAAAATTTCATAACACTTTGCCTGTTCCTTTGCTGCTTTGATTTGTTGTTGTTGAACATTGATTTTGAGCTAGCCACACTATTCACTGTTGGTGATGAGCCATTACGAACTTAATGAACAATGGTAAAGTGAACCGCACTGTTAGAGTAATAACATTGAATCAACAAAGTAGTTGATCCCACCCACATGTATGCAGACCACAAACGTTTCTCTAACTATTCTAGAAANGTTCTGGCATGTTGCACTGGATTAGAAGCCAGTGCAATTGCTGAGGCATTGTCACAGAACACTGGTGTTGGAGAAGAGATACATAAACCCAAATCTTTGAGAAGGCACTTGAGCCATGAAAGTTCACAAGTAACATCTGCTAAAGCCCTGTACTCTGCTTCTATAGAGCTTCTGGATACAATTGTTTGCTTTTTGGATTGCGAGGAAATAGGATAGGATCCTAGAAAGATACAATAGCCAGTAATTGACCTCCTTGAAAAAGAACAACTGGCCCAATCACTGTCACAATAAGCTTTTAAGTTGAGAGTGCTGTTTGTTGGAAATAGAAGACCTTGGCCAAGACATGATTTCTAATATCTTAGAACTTTGATCAATGCCTTGTGATGAGGTGTTCTGGGTGTCTTTAGAAACTGACTTAGTTTTTGTGCAGCATAGGAGATGTCTGGTCTAGTGATTGTGAGATAAAGCAGTTTTCCTACTAGTGCTCTGTAGCTTGTTGGATCATCAAGAAGGTCACCATCTTCATGATTGAGCTTGACAAGAGGATCAAATGGTTTAGATAATGGTTTGACATTCAGAAGACCAGCACTCTGAAGGAGTTCAAGGGTGTATTTCCTTTTGGTCATGATCAATCCAGTTGTGTTTCTTAGAAATTCAATTCCAAGGTAGTAATTGAGAGAGCCCAGATCTTTGATGCTGAATTATTGATGCAATTGATCCTTGATGTGTTGAATGAGAGAAAGGTTGTTGCCAATCAAGAGTATATCATCCACATAGACCAGTAGACACAAGAAATGGTTATCCTTTTTATAAGTGAAAAGAGATGTGTCTGCATAGCTTTGGGTAAAACCTAGGTGTTTAAGAAAAGTGGTCAACTTGATGAACCATTTTCTATTGGCTTGTTTAAGCCCATATAGAGACTTTTTGAGCTTGCAAACACTGTTTGGTGAGTGTGATGTCTTTGTTGATTTTGACCTTTCCATAGGTTGTGACAGCCACAGTTTGGCCATTGGGTAAGGTGATGTGAATAGGTGAATTACATGTGAATGTATCATGCCTGATGGTTAAGGTAATACAAATATGGTCAGTAGCCACACTATCCACTACCCAAGCAGCTTTGAACTTAATCATAATAGAAGCAATAAATTTGAATCTTCTAATAGTGTGAGAATTGACCATACCAGTGGGTGGGTTGTTCTGGCGTTGTTGCATCATCAACATGACTTGGTTGAGTTGGTTCTGCAATTGATCCATTCTCACAAAGACAGCATCATTTCCACTGGTAGAATCAGCTTGACTGGTTTCTGGGGTGTTTGGGTCTTGGTTTAGCACAGAGTTGACAACCTTTGAGCCCCTTGTGTCCCTTGTTTCTGTGACATGTCTATACACCGGTGGCTTGTACTTGCCATGTAGGGGGTGACCAACAGGATAACCTTTCAACTTGTAACATTCTTCACTGGTGTGACCTTCTTTCCCACAGTGAGTGCAATAAACCCCAGTCTTGAAATTGCTTCTCCTATTTGTGTTCTGTTGAGGCCTTGAGGTGTTGTATCTAGTGGTGTTTGGGTTATTGGTGTACCTAGTGTTCTGAGATGAATTTGAATGTGCAGAAAAAGCTGTAGGGCCTAAAGTCTTTGGTAAAATACCCTCTCTCTGCTTCTCTTCCTGTCTAATCATGCTATAGGCTTTGGCAACACTAGGTAAAGGTTGCGTTAAGAGAATTTGACCTATTATGTTTGAGTAGCATTCATCTAAGCCTATTAGAAATTGTATTAGTCTCTTTCTTTGTTCCCTATCACCACTACGTCTCCCATTTTCACAAACACAAGCACAACTACACAGATATGGCGCTTCTAGAGCATCATGCTCATCCCAAAGGCCTTTGAGCTTATGATAATAAACCTCTATANAGCATTCATCTAAGCCTATTAGAAATTGTATTAGTCTCTTTCTTTGTTCCCTATCACCACTACGTCTCCCATTTTCACAAACACAAGCACAACTACACAGATATGGCGCTTCTAGAGCATCATGCTCATCCCAAAGGCCTTTGAGCTTATGATAATAAACCTCTATAGTGCTATTTTACTGTTTTAACTGTATTATATCATTCACCAATTGATAAATTCTATGACCATCTAACTGAGCATAATGTTCATACAATTCAGACCATAAAGCATATGCAGAATTCACAAAATTCAAGTTTTTACTTATCTGATCTGATATTGTGTTGAGAATCCAAGAAATGACCATATCATTTGTTTTTTTCCCCAAATTGCCCTTAGGTCTGAGTCCACAGTTGGTTCCACATATTCACCATTAACAATCTTCAATTTGTTCTTTGCATTCAATGCTATCATCATACTTCTTTTCCAAGAGCTGTAGTTTTCAGAACCTGTGAGCTTCTTGGATATCAAGATGAGCCCAGGATGGTCATTAGGATGGAGATATAAGGGATGGTTGGGTGAGTTGATGTCAGTGATGAGTGATGGTGTTGTTGTCACTGGTGGTTCTTGATTGTTGTTGGATGTTGTCATTTTTTGAGTGATTTGTGATTAGAAATGGTGATTTGAGTGATTCTTGATTGAAATTTTGGTTGTTTTATTGAATTTGACGGAGGATAGTGGTGAGATTGATTGGAAAAAGTTGTCAGAGATGGCGGAGTTTGTTAGAAATGGTGGTGAGATGACGTAGTTTGTTACAACAGACCGCTGGACTTAGTTATAGGCCACCGAAGGTGGTGGCTCTGGTACCATAATGAGAGAATTGAGAGAAGAGATGATATGTGTGTGAAAAACTAATTCTGTTATTCTTTCATTGAATGAGTTTCATTACATGATGGATAACTATTTATAGTATGTACAAGTTTGACTTTTTACACAAACTAACTTTGACTCTTCTACTTAGCTACAAGCTATTACAAAATTTCATAACACTTTGCCTGTTCCTTTGCTGCTTTGATTTGTTGTTGTTGAACATTGATTTTGAGCTAGCCACACTATTCACTGTTGGTGATGAGCCATTACGAACTTAATGAACAATGGTAAAGTGAACCGCACTGTTAGAGTAATAACATTGAATCAACAAAGTAGTTGATCCCACCCACATGTATGCAGACCACAAACGTTTCTCTAACTATTCTAGAAATAGCCTGTCCCACGGGTCTGCTACTTCTATATTGTTTGCTTTGTGATATAAAAGCAGTAGCAAAATGGGATGGTTGACTGGGTCTGGTTGTAAATTAAAATGGGCCAGTTTTATATTGACAATGGGTCTGGCTGGGTCAGTTTTATATTGACAATGCTGGTCTATAAGCTATGGCACGTGCTCATCGTCGTGGACAGAAAAATAAGGTTAGCAGATGTTATAGGATGATTTTTTTTTTGTTTTGATCCGTTCAGCCCGTTTCACATATTCTGAAATCAAACTGAATTTAGTTTTGAGATGCCTATGATGCAAAAATGAGAAACCAAAAAGACGTTTTTTGCAATATACCCTAAAATTTAGCAGCTAAAGTTTTATTAATTATTTTTTTTTAAAAAATAATTGACATATATTATTTGGCTACTTTTAATAGTTGACAAAATTGAGTTTCAATTTTGACTTTTATTGTCAATAAAAATGCTTAATTTTACCACTAATACATTCTCATCAGTCCAATTGCAAATTGTTGGATTCTTTTTCAAATTTATGGAATTCTCAAGAGATTTATGTGCCTAAAGTCAGGACCGTCTCGTGGTTTTCGGTGGCCCTAGGCAATAACAACAAAGAGGCCTTATTACACTTGTAAACAAAGGAGAAAAATTGCAAATATAATCTTGAATTATATGATTCATATATGTTTAATATTATACATGTTTATATGCAAAATTAATAAAAATGTGACCCATTTCAAGTGGAGGCCCTATGCGACGGCAGCTATAGCATACCTCTCCGAGACCCCTCTGCCTAAAATATAGATAAACTATATGATCTCTATTAATATCAAGTAAACTAATATAATGTTAATAATCATGTTTGTATCTTTAATGGTTTTACGGTGAGTTGCTTACTATTGGGCTTTAGCCCGTTTAAAAGAAAAGAAAATAAAATAAACATGTTTTGTTAAACAATCATGTTCGTATCTTTAATTCTTTTGTGGTGAGTTGCTTGATATTGGGCTTCATGTCACGACGAGCCCGCTCGATAAAGTCATTTTCGAGGTTCGTCAGGATTCCGGATTGTTTTACACTTTCTTAAAAGCAGTGCCGTCTCTGAGTTTGCGGAGACCTTGTGCAAAATTCAGTTTAGTAACAAAAAAAAGAGGCCTAAAAAATAGTAGTAAATAGTTTTCTAAAGAGATAAAATGAGAGATAATTATTTTTAAAGGGCTTCGGCTAGCATTTTCAGTGTAGCTTTTTAAATCAAATACTTAAAGTAACTTTTATAGAATATATATACATATCACATAAATTTTTTGAGGCCCCTATAGTTTGGAGGCCTTGTGCGACAGTACACCTCGCACACCCTCATATACGACTCTGCTTAGAAAAATTTATGGAATTCTATGGAAGTTGCAAGAAGGTCTTGGAAGGATTTGGAAGTTCTTAGAAGCTCTAGAAGCTTCCTCCCATGAAAGGTTGTAGAACCTTGTAGTTTGTATATAGTTATAGTATAAATAGAGGCATCCTTATTTAAGAAAGGTACCTCTCAAATCACTTGTAATCTCTTGTAAAGTTCTCTCAAGTAATACAAAGTATTTCCCAATTCCACTTATTCTTTTCTTTAGAGCTTTCTTAGTTGTCTAGATCCTTGAGTGTTCGAGCAAGGCTGACGTAGTCGAGACTAAGTGCCGTAAGGAAGAACCTTATAGAGACAAGTCCGTGACATTCAACCCGTTTAAAAGAAAAGAATATAAACACGTTTTATGGAGTATTATGGTTCTCATAATAACAATTAGCGCCTCTAATTCTTTATCTCGTTATATTCTTGAATTTTTATCTCTCTTCCATTTTTTTAAGCATGTGACTTATAGTCTCATGCATCACAGTAAGAAAAAAGAGAGATGAACAAATAAATAAATGGTTTTAACAGGTTTCATTTGAGGTGAGTTATACTTTGATTGATCAAAACAAGAGAGTCTTAGTCCCGACGTTTGTCCTGCAAACACATATCCCCCCACATATGCGGTCTCTAGTTTGTTTTTGTATATATATATTCTTTTTATAATGGTTCATTTCTGACGTTTTTTATCATGTCACGTCGAGTCAACCGGGAATAAACTACAAACTTATAACTGCAGGTTTGTTATTATTTATTTATTTATTTATTGTTTTTTAATAGTTTTGTTCTACAATCAGTCGTTTTTATTATTATTATTATTATTATTATTATTATTATTATTATTATTATTATTATTATTATCAACATTGGTTTGTAAAATATGCTTATTCATTTGTATTACTTAATTTTTTATTGCGAAATGTCTTATTGTGTTACGGGAGAAAGGGAGTGATTGGTGTATATTTGTTTGTTTATGGTTCAAGTGTTTCAGGTGTTAATATTTTATGAGATTTGAAGAAATGTATTAGATGTTGTCTTGTAGTTTTGTTTTGAGAGTTTGGGTGTGTTCAGTCGGTGAAATTAATATCGCTTTTTTAAGAAAGTTTTGTAGAAAAATTAAAAAAACTATTTAGTCACATTTTTTTTTCTTTTTTATGCGATTTCTCAATCTACCATTAAAATATCTCATTATAACCCTAATCACTATTGGCAACATTTCCACCTTCCATCATGGTAGTCGCCACCCACCGAAACTGAAGTAATCTTCTTGAAAAGGAGAAATATAACTCCATCTAAGTACGTCTTCAAAAATTTTAACTATTCTCTTAAGATGAAAAATCAATAAATTTTTTCAACAACTAAACGCTATCTTAGTTTTTCTTTAACTTTGGTAATGGTGATGGACGAATATCGCATTTCAAAGTTGGTCAAAAGGACCGCATTTGCACTTTTATGGACCGCACCTGAAATTTAAGCCAAACCAAGGACTGTTATTGCAGTTTACCATTTTTATTTTTTTTAATTCAGGGTTTAAATATGGTCTTCTTCCCTTCCTTTGAACAGTTGTACCCCACCCCCGCATTAGCAAAGGGTTCTGGGGCCCCCAATTTTAAAACATCACGAATCAAAACACTGAATTGAATCATCATTATTAGTTCCCGAAAATACAAATTAAAAGTCGCTGCTCCTGATAGACTGACACCGTCCGGTAAATATGTATGTGAGCTTTTGGTTAAAAACGGATTAGTGTATAAAGATGCTATAGTGTGTTTCGTGGGTCAAGTCAGTACGATCGTTCATCTGAAGATCTCCTTTGACTAAATACGGTGAACAGTAGAGGTGCGGTTATATTTTTTATTAAATATGATAATTTGTATCTTGTGGGTTTTAAAATTGTTGGCGGTAAGAGTTATGAGTTTGGATGTGAAGGGGATAAACATTTGATTTCCGATTCAACATTTCTTGAATATGGAGGAAGTTATCGTGAATTGGGGGAAACTTCGTTATTAAATATTAGGAACGACTACTGGGCGTTGGATGAAGCAATAAACAAATTACTTGAGGGGAAGGATAGGGAGGACCAAACCAATGGGATGAGTGAGATTAAAAAGTCTCTTGCCATGGCTGTTGTTATGTTTCTAAAGAGTGCCAAATTTCAGTAGGTGTCTTTCACACTTGTAAGATTGATGGATTTAGGCCAAACGTGTCCCATAACTTGTGTTAAACCTTGGATCCCAAAAGTGTTCCATTCGTGGGCTGATATGTCGAAGATTGCTGCTGGAAGTAAAGAGGATGGTACAAAACCTCCCGTGGAAAAAGACTATCAATATGTAACAACCAGTAAAATTTTCATAAGGAAAAATGACTATTTTACCCTTTGACTTTTGACTATTTGAATTTTACTATAATGTAAAAGCAATTATTGTAACCGGTAGTTAATCGGTAATTTTCCAATTAAAATAATTCACTCTGCTTCGAGTTATTACTCTCTGAACGTTTTCGTTCACCACTGTCTATTTTACGGGAAGTTATCTCGCATAACGTGAAAACCGCATACAACGCGTACTGGCTCAACCATAAACCAAATAAATGTTTCATTGTGATTGTTATAACATTTATGTGACACTAGTCATATAAGTATTCGTTTTCCTGGATAATTTATTTTAAACGCAATGGCGTAAATTTTGTGTCCAAAATCAATCGTTATCGAGCCCAAACGAGTCCCGAACTTATATTTTCAGAAGATAACCAAAATTTCACATTTGGTCCCCGGGGTTTTAATTACGCCGCGCCCCCTTTAAGTTTGTGTAACTTGTCACATGAATTTGATACTTTGTGAGTATATATTAAAAAGAGATTAAGGCTATATTCATTTGTGTAACCCTAAACCATACTCCCTCACAACAAATCCATCGGGTCCTTACCGTTCTTGTTTAAGTGTCACCCGAGCTTCTTGATCTAAACACGGGAACCAGACAACAAAACAATTCCTATCCCATCTCTAAACCGATTTACATACCATACGTAAACAGAAATAAACTTTTTGAAATAAGTATAGCTAGTAACTAGTCAAATTACGTAAATACATGTAAATTTATTACAAGTGAACACGCAAAAATATAGAATATATATAAACATTTTATAACCTTTTATGCGATTTTATAAAAATAAGCTCAAACTCAAGTTCCAATAAACTCTCAAACGCATCTATACAAGTTTTAACAAATACAAAAAGCTTTTGTAATATAAGTTTTCGTTCTAGTTCCAATTGAACAGTATTGGTGCACGGTGTTGTAATTTCACTTTTTTTATCTGCACTTTTTTTTGTGCAAATGTGAATGAATTATATTACTTCCTAAATATTACATCATAAGAATAGATTTAAGACTTGGACATGACCTAATCTTGATACAACTAAACTAATACAAACAACAATACTAACTACCTCTATTATTTGATATGAGATAACAAAGTGACTATCTCAGACAATACTAATTCTTACCAAACAGAGTATAACTCTTCAGTCTACAACTCACCATTCTTGAGAACAAAACATCAACTTCATCACATCAATTCACCTTAGAGCACCTACCATCTAGCTACATTTCTCTTCTTCTTTCCACTATAACCACTCAACCTGCCACTACAGTGATTAATGTAGAAAAGAAGAAAGGCATCACTAGGAACCCATAACCCCTCCTCTCAAGGGCTCTTCCAAATGTGCTACATTTCCATCTTTACAAATGGCTTCACACATTTAGAAACACTCTCCTTGAGTGAGGACCAACCATTACCTCCTGTGATAGTGTATTGAATGGACCAAGAAGGTTGTAAAACCCAAAATTTTCATTCATCTGAAATTCCCATTTTACCATTCTAAAAAATTTGAATTATAAGAAGACAAGTAATGATGCAAATGAACTATGAAATCCATAACCTAAGTTAATATTAAGATAAGAAAATGACACTTAAAACTATATGTTTTATATATGGGATACATTATTAATTTTTAACCTAAAGTAAAATGCATAAAAGACTTTCAAAAGTAAAAGTAGAAAATAAATAACCATTTGAATTTTATGAATGGTCGACAGGAATGAGTCAAATTGGTTACGTATAACCGGCCCGAGATTCTTGCCAGAATTTGCTTATTTACTCTCCTTTAATGTCCATCACAGTTACAAATAGCCTAACCGAAAAAAAAAAAAAAAAAAAAAAAAAAAAAAAAAAAAAAAAAAAAAAAAAAAAAAAAAAAAGCAGTTGCTTGGTCAAATTATCACGTGAAGAAATCACGCCCCAATCTTGAAATTTTCGAAAGAGTGCCCTCGTCCTTATATGCATACTCTATAAAAATTCATTAATTCATTCCATGAAAATAAAATTACCGCTGCTGCTGCAAATTAAATAAAACCTAAGATATTTAAGTGTCGAGGTTCGAGTTGGTGTCCTGCTCGGGTTATAATAATTCGATCGGTCCGTGCACAAGTAAAAAGCTTTGGTTCGTTCACTGATGGTTTATTGTTCGTGATAAGGCCGAATTCTTGTGTTCATCTATTCGTATACGTGTGTGTCACAACCCACAATTTCAGGTCTTTTCCCAAACCTCGACATTTCACTATTCACCCGTTACTATTCATCGTTTACTATTCGTCGATCACTATTCATCATTTTACTATTCATCGTTTTTGGAGTCAATTTGAGATTTCGAGAAGCGTTCAGAAAATTTACTATTCACATGACACTATTCATTTCCGGAGGGAAAGTACTATTCATGCATATCATTCAATTCATCGTAAACGGGGTTTACGGGTATTCATGTTCGCGTAACCGGTTTGGTTTAGATGCGAATTCATGCATTATTAGCAGGGACACTTCATACGGACTAGAAATAGTCCACATATCATCACAATAACATTTGCATACTATCCCACTCGTAGGATTTTCAAAT
>LBNU01032945.1:118515-133377 GCA_014162995.1 Artemisia annua
CAAAGCAAATCATACATATCATAATATCCAAGTGTACACATAATATATCCGACAAATGGGGACGCCGTGGATCAATCACACCTCCACAGAAAGTGTCATGCCATCGGTGCCTCGATGACATGCCCATGGTACCTCCATAAGTAGAATAAAAACTCGGGCATAAGAACAGAACAAATCATATCATATCCAACAAAACATATCAAACTGAACTGAATCATATCATAGCAACGAATAGCAGACGGATATCAAATCATAGAATCATATCAAAGGAATCATATCAACGACATATCACATGGATCAAAGCAAAAGGGATCATAGCAATGGCTCATATCAAAAAGGGGTCATAGCACAGTCAAGGATCAATGATTCATGAGAAGTCCCTACTGAGAAGGGATAGAATATCTGTACCTCAAACCGCAAATGAATCCATATCAGAAACATAAGGATCCAAAGTTACTCCTTCTTTAGCGAATCTACACGAATTAATGATCTTCTTTATTATTCATATGCTCATTTTAAATCAGATTACTCATTTTAGGTTTCTTTCCATTTTTAGTAACTTTTCATAATTAGTAGGTTTCCTGATTTAGTAAGTTTCCATATTTAGTGAGTTTCCCAAATTAGTAATATTTCTCGAATTAGTAAGATTAATCATTTATAGTCAAATTTACCATTTAATCAAGTTAAAGTATTTAAAATGACAATTATGATAGATTAGGGTTTATTATGACAACTTATGGTAGTTTAGAGTTAAATATGTCAATTTAGTAAAGTTGAGGGTCACACATGTAAATTATCAAAATTTAAAATTTAAAAATGTCAAATAATTAACTTTAGGGTTTATATCGAAATTTATATCAAAATGACCGTTTAGGACTCCGCCGCTCAAAAGTCATATAAACATATTTACGATCTCATTTTTATCTCAATGCCCGACCCAAAATAATAAAGACATATAATGAACTTCAACGACTTATTATTATCACCACTAATACATACACGATACTCGACAAACAATGCAAACATAAACGCATAGATAAGCCTTGATAGATTATCATGCAAACAACCCACCAATTGCTTTAATTATGCATGCATACATATTTAACCACACATGAACTCACACTGAATGATACTTAACACACCTTTAAAGGACCTTCTTCACAGAAAGAAAACTACGCATGTTCCTCATACCATGCAAACCAATTTTACACCACAACCAGGATTTCTTTTTTGTTACTCATTTAGTGTGAAAAAACCCAAAACAAAACGACCCCATATGAATTTCCAACATTTCATATGAATAGCAGATTACAAAGGACAAAGGAGCCAGACACCTTCGACCCTTATTCACACCTTATTTTAACGAGACAAGAGCACGCTCGACAACCCCACCCTTGTACCCTTTAGTCTCGAGACATCACGAACCAACACAAAACCCTCGTGACACTAAATGAAACCCGTGACACCCTTTTTATTATATCATGAGATTCGAAAACAATGCCAAAATAACCATGCATGTACTCTTATGATTTTTAGTTTGTATAATATTTAGTATATCAAGTTATGAGTCACACAAAAGGTAGATCAAAACAAGTATTACACACGAGTTGAAAACAAAGAAAACATGGACAGATTACAGTAGGATTAGCTTGGTTATTTCATGTGACAAGTTGTGATTTCATATAAACTCCTTTCATCTTTTTCTTGTAAGCTCGTAATACTCAAACATAATTATATCTGATTGATACAGTTTCCTTGTGACATATTATTATGATTTCATGCAACCAGTCTCTATTATATCATGTGTTCTATCTTCATATATATGCTATAGGATTCATATTAGTATCATGTAACAAATTTAACGTGTTATCAACGATCAAAACGGAAAGGAAAAAGAAACAAGGATGATTCATGTACTCTGGTCGCGAATCGAATGGAGAAGGAAACAAGTGACCACGACCCACTCCAAGCCGATACCGAGTCAAACACCACGCCTGCTTCGAACCTGCTCACCACGGTCCAAAACAAATGTCGAATCTCCAAGCAACCACCTTTCTTCGAACCAAATACCACGACTAAACACCACCTTTTGTGTATCCTTCATACCACGCTTCACCTCCTGCATCCATGCACAACCAAAACTGATCGTAACACAAACCGCGACCCAAACAAACCCGAACACGAGCAAGGTTAACGTGAGCCAAACCTTACCCCAACTGCGAACCACAACCGAACTGAACTCGGACCGAACACGACCAAATCAAAACTTCACGTGAACTTATTCTCATGCGGTCACATGGAGATCATAGAACTTTGATTATGGTTTAGTGAGATTTGAATGTGATAATATCTGGTTTATGAAATGGCAACGATTGTTGTAGGCTCGTAGGGTTCGTGAGATAGAGAATGTGATGACTCTTTGGTTTATGAAAGGCAGCGAATGGGGGAAAAATAAAGGGAAGGTTGCCGAGTCTTGGGGGAGTCTAAGGACCAGGTTTTATTTTCAAATCATTTGTACAATGGGTCTCTTTATTTAAGTTACAAAGTTATGTATTTTTTTGTGTATAAGTTGTATACAAGATTAACAAATATTCGGCCCATGTGAAAATAAATTAACGTCTGATAAGTCCTAGATTAGGCAGATATGTTGTGAGTTGATTTTATATTATCCATATGTTATAGATCATATACTTTGTAGTTTTCGAAACTTAGGTTTAGTTCACAATACTTGAGAAAATTTTAAATTATATGGAAATTTAGGAGAGCGGATTTTCGGGTTTTACAATTCTTCCCCTCTAAAAAGAAAATTTTCGTCCGCGAAAATTGAAGTCGCAAAAGTTAAACGGAGACGTAGCATCACAAAAGAACATACACAATTAACATCACTCTCGGGGAGGTCCTTCCAACGGAATCTTCACAAACATAAAATTTTCCCATAACTCGATCCCGACAACAAGGATAGCCCCAGGCTCTCCACAGAACATAAATCGTAGCAAATTTGATCCAACGAATGCGAAACAAATGCGTAGCAGATGACAGATGATAGTTGAAATCTCACAAGGAGATACATGAAATACATATTCCTACGAGGCAAGCACAGAGATAGTACTAAACGATAGATCTTCATCAACTCCTACCGAATTCTGAACGAGCAAAGAAATTTGTTAATAATCAGCGAAGCACAAATCGAATCATCACGCGTATCAAGAGCCTCATAAAGAGATGGATAATAAATTCGTACTGACGATCACAATCACAAATCAGAGTATCAAAACGTATCAGAAGGCATAACAGAATAGGTAGGATCAATCGTACGGATAAGAATGAATCCAAGATCTAACGTGTCGCAAACTAAAGCTTCCTCCAATGCCAAGACTTCTAACTCTTCTATACCTCTTATAGAAGTGTGAACCAAAATGCGATTCTCAATCACGATCGTTGCAGGTGTGCCATGTAGCTTGAATAATTTCTTGTCGAAAGAAATCCCTGCCGATCTTCCAAGCAAGCCGTCCAAGTCAATGCTCCACTGTACTCTACTCGTATCGTCCTTCCTCCTGTACGTGGAAATCTCCGATGAAGTCACACCATCTTCATACCATCCCGTCTAGCTCCTGCTTCAAGACTCTATACATATTAGTACAACTAAGAGTAATAGAGTTGATAAGACCGTTCACTTCAAACTGCTCCCTTCCATCGTAGAAATTCAACACCGAAAACGAAGATGAGTCTCGTGTTTCTCTTTCGTCTCTGAACACCCTAATATGTCATACTATGACAATTTGTCCAAGTATTCATGAAAGGCACGATTTATCAATTTCATAGGAATAGTCGTAGTGGTAGCCAATGAAATTAGCATTACGACGTTCATAGAGATCACAACGAATACGAAAAAAAATTTCTAATAATATCCCGTTATTTTCACAAAATAAGACACGATTCAGCTTCCAACAATAAATACCATCATCATTCTCCTCCACGAATAAAATAAAAACACACAAAGATACACAAAGAACGTTCCCAACAAATCGAATAACTCTCGAGGTGAGTCTTATCAGAGAAGTATCTTCACAGTAGTGGGGAAATCATGCACGAGTTTTAGAACAAGGTGGTCATAAACGATAATCAGGTTAAGAATCATGAACTTCACAAAACGTCAATGGCGACAAGCGTAAAACGACAGTCGTCATCATCAAAATAATCAGGCAAAAAAATCTAAATCCAGAGTAACATCGAATCGAACATCTCCAACGTAAACAGATTAGCTCAACAAAATCGTCTCCAGATATCTCCAGAACGCATCAGAAAAATCGAATATACAGGATGAAAAGTCACAAAACAGTCATAGGGGTAGAATAGGTAAGGTCAAAAATCAACAATGAAGAAAGAATCGAAAGCAAGGAAAAGTCATAAAATGTGTCGAACACGTAGGATTCATACATACGCGAATCTCCGAACGAACGAAAGGCGTCTAAACGAATGCCAAACGAACCAAGGATCGAAGTTCAAAAGAAAGTGATAACTCCAGGAAATGAAACTTATAAGACATACTACAAAGTATAAAGGCATCCTTAACACATGTCGCGAATCCTGATAAGTCTTCTAAGTCCCCGAAATGAATGATCTAGTCAGAGCTTAACGAAAAGCAAATGCATAAATCAGAGTAAAGCAGAAGCAAGAAAACCAACGTCTGACCATATATCTACCCAATCCTCACCGGTCATACTAAAGCTCTTAAGGGGAGAAACTTAAGGCAAAACCTTCCAAAGTTATTCCTAACGTTTCTAAGGTGCAAACCTAAGGGTCCAAACTTCACAGGCGATAACTTATGTACTACAAGTCGCAACCTGGCTCTGATACCATAATTGTAACACCCCAACCCGACATGGGTCAAAATGCTACATTATGGTGTCCATCAGAACAAACAACGCAAGCGGAAGACTTATAAACATAAAAGTTACAAAGGAAAATATGAAGGAAATAAGGAACACTACTTCTATACAAAGGAAAAACCAAAACCAAAATACAAACTCAAACTTTGTCTAAAATGAAGCCAAAGCCAACTAGTCCAGATGCAAAGGGTACATATCGTCAGGGTAGTCCACTAAGAGCTCCTATGCACTCTTCACTCAAACCCATCCTCCAAACCTAAAACCTGCCGCAGGAAAAGAAATGCGGCTGAGCTTAAAAAGCCCAGTGAACAGATATATAACAAAACGAATAATCGAAATGTATATAAGTATAAGAAAAGAAATCATAAGCTCCCGCTGAAATGAAATGTCATCTGTCAAATGCATAAGAGGTCGACGATCAACTGAAAAAATATCATAAGTCAACTGAATAACGTACAAGAAAAATCAAATATTAATACGAATCATATAGTAACTAGAATAAATGAGTTGATAGAACAAAGGTTTGTCTAACGAGATACTCGAATAGACACACGAAACATAGGAAAGCCACGAGCCGACCTAACGAGATACTCGAATAGGTCTCCTACCACATAATCACATATCATATATCCGACAAATCAAAGCGCACGAAGAGGGGAGACCTCTAAGTACCAAAAAGGAGTAGCTAGCTCCAACGTGAAGAAGTGTAAGCACACACTCACATTCACCCTACACAAAATATGACATACCTAGGATGCATCCATACGCCCCCCCTACAAAGCAAATCATACATATCATAATATCCAAGTGATCACATAATATATCTGACAAAATGGGGACGCCGTGGATCAATCACACCTCCACAGAAAGTGTCATGCCATCGGTGCCTCGATGACACGCCCATGGTACCTCCATGAGTAGAATAAAAACTCGGGCATAAGAACAGAACAAATCATATTATATCCAACATCATATCATATCCAACAAAACATATCAAACTGAACTGAATCATATCATAGCAACGAATAGCAGACGGATATCAAATCATAGAATCATATCAAAGGAATCATATCAACGACATATCACATGGATCAAAGCAAAAGGGATCATAGCCATGGCTCATATCAAAAAGGGATCATAGCACAGTCAAGGATCAAAGAGTCATGAGAAGTCCCTACTGAGAAGGGATAGAATATCTGTACCTCAAACCGCAAATGAAACCATATCAGAAACATAAGGATCCAAAGTTACTCCTTCTTCAGCGAATCTACATGAATTAATGATCTTCTTTATTATTCATATGCTCATTTTAAATCAGATTACTCATTTTAGGTTTCTTTCCATTTTTAGTAACTTTCCATAATTAGTAGGTTTCCTGATTTAGTAAGTTTCCATATTTAGTGAGTTTCCCAAATTAGTAATATTTCTCGAATTAGTAAGATTAATCATTTATAGTCAAATTTACCATTTAATCAAGTTAAAGTATTTAAAATGACAATTATAATAGATTAGGGTTTATTATGACAACTTATGGTAGTTTAGAGTTAAATATGTCAATTTAGTAAAGTTGAGGGTCACACATGTAAATTATCAAAATTTAAAATTTAAAAATGTCAAATAATTAACTTTAGGGTTTATATCGAAATTTATATCAAAATGACCGTTTAGGACTCCGCCGCTCAAAAGTCATATAAACATATTTACGATCTCATTTTTATCTCAATGCCCGACCCAAAATAATAAAGACATATAATGAACTTCAACGACTTATTATTAACACCACTAATACATACACGATACTCGACAAACAATGCAAACATAAACGCATAGATAAGCCTTGATAGATTATCATGCAAACAACCCACCAATTGCTTTAATTATGCATGCATACATATTTAACCACACATGAACTCACACTGAATGATACTTAACACACCTTTAAAGGACCTTCTTCACAGAAAGAAAACTACGCATGTTCCTCATACCATGCAAACCAATTTTACACCACAACCAGGAGTTCCTTTTTGTTACTCATTTAGCGTGACAAAACCCAAAACAAAACGACCCCATACGAATTTCCAACATTTCATATGAATAGCAGATTACAAAGGACAAACGAGCCAGACACCTTCGACCCTTATTCACACCTTATTTTAACGAGACAAGAGCACGCTCGACACCCCCACCCTTGTACCCTTTAGTCGCGAGACATCACGAACCAACACAAAACCCTCGCGACACAAAATGAAACCCGTGACACCCTTTTTATTATATCATGCGATTCGAAAACAATGCCGAAATAACCATGCATGTACTCTTATGATTTTTAGTTTGTATAATATTTAGTATATCAAGTTATGAGTCACACAAAAGGTAGATCAAAACAAGTATTACACACGAGTTGAAAACAAAGAAAACATGGACAGATTACAGTAGGATTAGCTTGGTTATTTCATGTGACAAGTTGTGATTTCATATAAACTCCTTTCATCTTTTTCTTGTAAGCTCGTAATACTCAAACATAATTATATCTGATTGATACAGTTTCCTTGTGACATATTATTATGATTTCATGCAACCAGTCTCTATTATATCATGTGTTCTATCTTCATATATATGCTATAGGATTCATATTAGTATCATGTAACAAATTTAACGTGTTATCAACGATCAAAACGGAAAGGAAAAAGAAACAAGGATGATTCATGTACTCTGGTCGCGAATCGAATGGAGAAGGAAACAAGTGACCACGACCCACTCCAAGCCGATACCGAGTCAAACACCACGCCCGCTTCGAACCTGCTCACCACGGTCCAAAACAAATGTCGAATCCCCAAGCAACCACCTTTCTTCGAACCAAATACCACGACTAAACACCACCTTTTGTGTATCCTTCATACCACGCTTCACCTCCTTCATCCATGCACAACCAAAACTGATCGTAACACAAACCGCGACCCAAACAAACCCGAACACGAGCAAGGTTAACGTGAGCCAAACCTTACCCCAACTGCGAACCACAACCGAACTGAACTCGGACCGAACACGACCAAATCAAAACTTCACGTGAACTTATTCTCATGCGGTCACATGGAGATCATAGAACTTTGATTATGGTTTAGTGAGATTTGAATGTGATAATATCTGGTTTATGAAATGGCAACGATTGTTGTAGGCTCGTAGGGTTCGTGAGATAGAGAATGTGATGACTCTTTGGTTTATGAAAGGCAGCGAATGGGGGAAAAATAAAGGGAAGGTTGCCGAGTCTTGGGGGAGACTAAGGACCAGGTTTTATTTTCAAATCATTTGTACAATGGGTCTCTTTATTTAAGTTACAAAGTTATGTATTTTTTTGTGTATAAGCTGTATACAAGATTAACAAATATTCGGCCCATGTGAAAATAAATTAACGTCTGATAAGTCCTAGATTAGGCAGATATGTTGTGAGTTGATTTTATATTATCCATATGTTATAGATCATATACTTTGTAGTTTTCGAAACTTAGGTTTAGTTCACAATACTTGAGAAAATTTTAAATTATATGGAAATTTAGGAGAACGGATTTTCGGGTTTTACATGAGCAACTGGCCAAGGTGGTACAAGATGTTTCTACTGCTGAACTTTCTACTGCTGAAGAGGTTGCAAAGAGAGTTGATGAAGCTGAAATAGCTAAATTTATGGATGAGAATAAAGAGCAGGTAGTAAATAAAGAGCAGGTAGTGGAAGATGTAAATAAAGAGCAGGTATTGGAAACTAATACTAGTTTGGGAGAAACTGCTGCTACTAGTAATTTTGAAGAAATGTCTAAGGTGGTACAACAAGATGTTTCTGCTGCTAGAACCAATCAAGTTTCTACTGCTGAAGTATCTACTGCTAAAGAGGTTGCAAAGACAGTTGATGAAGCTAAAATAGCTAACTTTATGGATGAGAAAAGGAGATCTAAAGTGTCTGAAGTGGAAACAGATGAGCAAGTAGCATTAAGTCTTCAAGAAAAGGAGAAAAAAATAGCTCATGGAGAGTTAATGCAAGCTATTATTGATGCTGATGAAGTTCTACAGGCTATTGTTGCAGAACTTTACAAAGATAAGACTTTAACTAATGATGACAGAGTACAAAGACTTGTTGATTTGATAAATGCAAGAAGTGAAGAAGTAGAACTTGTTGATTTGATAAATGCAAGAAGTGAAGAAGTAGCTTTGAATGAGCTAATTCAGCCAATAAAGCAAGCTCAGAGTCAGAAGAGGAAAAGAAATCCCACAAGGGCTCAGCGCATCAGTGAAATGAAGGTATACTTAATGCATCAAGGTTGTTATAAATCTGCTCAACTCAGGGGAATGACATATGACAAAATTGAACGTCTATACTACCGCATCAAGAGATATGTTGATAAGTTTATCCCCATGGGTACAAAAGAAACACCATAAAAGAAACAAAAGATCATTGAAGACAAGCCTGCTAAGGAGAGGAATGATTCACAAAGAAAAGAAGACAGCTCTTCTCATGATCAGATGATAGTGATTGTTCCTGAAACATTATATGTTGATCCAATTCAAGCTAGACATCCAATCATGGACTGGCAGATTTACCAAGATAAATTTGGAAAGGCTTGGAAGATAATCAGGGCTGGTGGAGGATCAGCAGTGTACAAAAGGTTTGAGGATTTGATAAGAACAATTGACAGAGAAGACTTAGACAGATTATGGGAGCTGGTTCGAGAAAAATTAAAAACAGACAAGAAGCAAGATGTAAAAGAGAAAGAGTTGTGGGTTGAATTACATAGGTTATATAAACCTGATCCAGCTGATATCTATTGGACCTTCCCATGTCATGATCTCTCAACTTTATGGAAGTTTTATGATAGCTGCAATGTACATTACTTATCAACACAAGGTGGACTTGATGTTTTATGCTTGCAGAAAAAGAATATCCATTGAGTGCTAGTTTACTTGGTGTGATGATATCTATAAAGATCATATGTGAAGAACGTACAGAGGCAGTTAAAGATCTCATTTAAAGAATTTTTGCCCAGTATGAGAGAGCATGTTATAGGGATCTAAAGAAAACAAGCTGATAAGGTGTTTGGAGGTAGCAGGGGTTTAGCTTCTCTGTTTTCATTATGTTGTAAAAAACCTTTTGGTAAGTACTATATAATTCACCTTTTGTGAGATCACAACTCTGTTGTTTGTACAAAAGTTACTACTACTATTATTAACTTACTACTGCTATTATTAAGTTACTACTGCTATTACAATAGTTATTTGCATTTTCCATTTATCATGTATATGCACTTGCAGACACTTTAGTAACATGTTACTTCATTAAAGTTGAAATTTGACGTTAGAAAGTCAAGTAGCACTGTTCCTAGGGGTTACAAAGTACATAAGTTATCAGAAATGTGTGACCATATGTATCGATTTGTGACTACACTTAAATAATGTGTGACAAAATATGACTATGAGTTAGACACCTAAATAAATACTTCATGTGACCATATATATAGCATCTTTAATTTAGTCACACAAAAACTCAATGTGCTAATATGAAGGTTCATGATAACTGAGTTCACATTTTGGTATAAATAATAGTCACATGAATATTTCACAATGTGACTATTTTGAATGTATTGGTCACATATAATACCCTTATAACATGGCCATAATCATGATTTAGATACACATTTGTGATATGGTGTGACTATTGTAAAGCCTATAGTCACATGATCATGCTACAAGTATATGTCACTATACACATTAGGATTTGGCAAGCAAACATACACTAAACTTTAGACACACATATTAACTTACGTGACCATATGTAATGAATTTTAGTTACACTTAATCATGTTTCTATGGTTTAGTGTGACCATATATGCATTTGGTCACACTCTTCAAGTCTGTGACATATATTTGTCACTTTTAAATGCATATCGTGACTACGCTTCAACTTACTTTTCAGTCGTCACCATTTCAATTCATATGTGGCTAAATATTACAGCAAAGAATAGCAGTCACGTTAAATAATGTGACAAACTTACTATATAATTTAGCCACATCACACATCTTTCATGTGACCATATAGGATTTTGGTCACACTGTTCAATTGTGTGACATATATTTTCACATACATATATTATAGTGTGACTAATGTCTCATACTCATTTGTATCTGTCACACGTACCAAATATAAGTGACTAAACTGTGGAAAACTAGAAGGGGGGTTGGATAGTTTTACGTCTTTTTAATTTATAAAAACTTTGTTTATAAAAACACCAATTTGATATTTATGTGTCACCAAGAAACTTGCACAATGATAAGCAATAATATCAACAAGTGTATGATATGACAAATATAAAAGTAAGTAAGTAAGTGAAAGATAGAGTTGGAAAGATGGCACCGTGAGACAATGGATTTATAGTGGTTCGGCTACAAATCTCCTCTTCGTCCTACTCCACTCCCCGAGCACCTAACTCGGGAGTTTTCTTCACTATGTAAACAAGCTCCCTTATGGCGGAGAAAACCTTACACAATGTTGCTTACACCGGCTTAACGACACAAAGCTAAATGTCGGGTCCTAATAGTAGCTAGAACCAATCTCACAACACAACCCAACACAACACAACACAACTTCTCTTCTTCTTCACAACACGACTTCTTCTTCACAACACAACTTCTTCTTCACGACACACCTTCTTCTCTTCACAACACAACACAACTACTTCACAACTAGCACTACTTAATCTACTTACAATAGTCACAACACAACTATACAAGTAATATACACAATGTACACAACACTTCTTAAACTTTAGGTTGAAGGAGTATTCTTCTTTTGCACTTAGGATGATGATGGATGGTGAGGGATTGAATCACTTGAAACAAGGATTAGTAATCTAATGATCAAAGGGTTTTGGAAGATGTTTAGAGAGATTTTGGATCTGAAAATTTCGTGCAAAAGGTGAGGAAAAATACCAGATTTAAGGTGGTATTTATAGGGAAAAAATTCTTACAAAATCTGACAGAGGGAGCGTGCCGGTCCCCTTAATTCATGGCCGGCCCCCTTAAAATTAAGGGGGCCGCCCTTTATAATTAAGGGGGCCGGCCTACTGTAACGGCCAGATTCTTTGTCTTTTTATGGGGAAAGTTTATTTGGTGAAAAACTAACTGATTTTGGTTAAAAATTTGAATTCATATATTTCGTATGACTAAAACATTTTTCTTTATTACCAAAATTGTTTTTCAAAAATATATAATATTAAATAAACTTTGTATTAATTAAATAAATACCCCTTTGATCATGAGATGTATTAAGCACTTGTTTATTCATACCTTAAGTGATTAAGTTGGATATAATGATATAAACTAGCTTGATACTTGTTTACGTAGTAATCTTACGTTTAATGATTTTCCATTTTGTGATCATCAAAACGTAGAGATATCGAAAAATATAAATAAGGTTTTTACGCATTATTTATGTCAACAATCTCCCCCTTTTTGATGATTACAAAATCTAAACTCATTAAGCGAAAAATTAGTTTATATACAAGTATTAATATGAGTTTATATCACTTCTCCCCCTTTTTGTTAGCATCAAAAAGGTTTATCCCGATTAACTTGGAGCTCCCCCTTGACTTATAATCCCCCTCGTTTTGAGGTCATAAGAAATAATTCGAGATATGGAATGCTTGCAAAAATATTTAGATAGCACAACATATATATATATATATATAGCATGCATACATATAAAGCAAGGCATATAAAGCAAGACAATGGATAATAAATCATAGCAATGACAATAACATTCATGAGAGGTGCATGGGTAACAAAAGGGTGATTGGTGATTTTATTGATGGGTAATGGAGGATGTTTTTAATGGTTTTGTGGTGGTGGATATGGAATGGAGGGATTGTGATTGTATCGAGCAAGTGGAGGTAATGGGTGAGGTCGAGTGAGGAGGTATTCAATCCATGAAATGTCTTGACTCAAGTCAAGAAGTTGCTTTTGTAGGAAGTATCAACAAGGACAATAGTAGGTGTGATTGGTGACTTGATCCAAATTGAGTGGGTGAGGTAAGAAATTTGAATATGGAGATGATGGAGGTTTGTCTTTGTTGCGTTGTGCAATATGCATTGCATTGAGATCACTAAGCTCACGTATGACATTGAGATCTCCATGGAGTTTTTGTTCTTCCGCGGCTTTTTGGAATAGATGAGGTGGTTTAGTGGGTGTTGTGTAGTTGGATGGGAAAATATTTGGGTTGTGGTTTAATGATTGACCATAATTGTATGGATCACTATAGTTGAATGAGGGTATGATTGGGTTTTGACCCGGATTGTATGGATTGTAATAAGGCTCAAAGGAATGACTTTGAGGATTTGGATTGAAGTTTGGGAAGTAAATGGTTGGAGGTATTGATGGTTGCTCGACACCATTTGATGTGATGGTATTGTTGTGAGGGCTTGGTTTTCTTTTCCAAGTGGATTTTTCAACCATCTTTGCAAGCCTTGAGGCTTTGGGTTTTGGTTTGTTGGGAGTGGTCATGATGGAGTGAATGAGCATTTATGATGGTGAAGGGTATTTATAGTGTGGTGATTTTGTGTTTATGGAAGGGGAATATGTGTTGGATTTGGTTGATGAAAGGTGTTTGTGAATTCAGGGAAATGAGGAATCAAAATAGGGTGAAATGGGCTGAAAAGCAGAAAGCAAACAGGAAACCTCGAGCTACAGATGGCCGGTCCCCTTAATTCTATGCCGGTCCCCTTAATTTTAAGGGGACCGCCCCTTTGATTTAAGGGGGCCGCCCATGTCTGACGATCCAGGTTGCCTGGTTTGGGTTTTTGGCAAAGTATTTTCAGAAAGGTGTTTGTTTTGTGGTTTGGTTTTGGGCAAGACCAACTCTTTAGGCAACTAGGCAAGTATTTTCATAGTCTAATTTTCATGAAAAGCATACATGCTAGCAATTAATCATATAAGCATAATTAAGCATAATTAAGCATGCAAATAAAGCTAATAAGCAATTAAGCATATAGAATATATGAATATAATCAAGCATGCATTTAAAGCAAATTATCAATTAAGCAACAAAGGTACACTAAGGCAACTAATCTTAGAGTAAAGGCACCTAATAGTGTCTAACTAGTGATGGAACAAATATGACTATGAAGTTCTTGAATTTGTTCTAGTGTGTGCCTAAATGAAACAAATGTGGAGTAAAGATTGCTTCCTAAAACCAAATGATCTTGAGAAACAATCATTAGTCTCCTTGAATTAAATTTGCTTACTTCCAAGTGTTACATATAAGTATACATTAGATTATATACTCATAAACAACGAGAGTAAGACCATTATGCATGATTTTAGAAAAAACGTTTTTATTTTTATTCAACAATGAGTTTTCCTAATCGTGAGAATGTTTTGGAAAGGAATTGAGGTTTTATTGAAAGTATAATTATGCAAACAAAATATCTCAATTCTTGATTTTGCGCAAAACAGAATCCTAGACTCAGATTTTGGAGGAAAATAATGAAAACACAGAAACTTTCATCATCAGGGGCCCCCTTAAATAGGTCCCCTTAATTTTAAGGGGGCCCCCCTTATATATTTAAGGGGTCCGCCCATCTGACACTTGAAAGTGTCCAGAATTTTGAAATTTCAGAAAGTTTTGGTTTTTCAAGAAAGTTCAATCAATTTGTTCCATCATTCCTAATCCTAAACGCAAGTGGTTAAATGATTCACGCTTAAGGGGCTTAGTGAATATGTCGGCAATGTTATCTTCCGAGGCTACATTTTCTATAGTGATGTTTCCCTTTTGTACGTTATCCGTAAGAAAGTGATGGCGTATTTCTATGTGTTTAGTCCTAGAGTGTTTAACGGGATTCTTACTTAAATCTATAGCTCCTTTATTATCGCACATAATGGGGATATTTTCTAACCTAATGCCATAGTCTACGAGAGCTTGTTTCATCCATAGTCCTTG
>LBNU01032945.1:145470-180065 GCA_014162995.1 Artemisia annua
AATCTTTGATTAAATATCTCTTTCATATTCACGAGCCTTTAAGTAATGAAAACATCGTCACGGGCTTTACTTGAGTAAATTTCATCTTTGACTCGGCTTCTTGACTCTTTTCCAAATCTCGTGCTCTTTTAGGGCTTTTTGGTTGTTTTTCATACCATTTATGCAATATCCTTTCCTGCACAGTCACAAACACAAAAACACGATATCTTTGGCTATGAACGTTAGTTTTTGGTCTTTTACATACTTAAAATAAGGTCAAAAGTATGTGTAAAATAGCACACATCAAAATCCCCCAGACTAAGGTATTGCGTGTCCTCACGCAATGTAATGACGTCACGCCTCAAAGATAAATAATTTCACACCTCTCTTTACTAACTTTGAAAAGTAGCAAAACGTTCAAAAGAGATACGAAACCATTTATTCCCTAAAACGCCCCGGTTTTCCATTTTATGACTAATTACATCATATATTAAACTACTTTTAGCTTATGACGGTGTGCTTGACTTTCATTATCTTTNGACATCTTTGAATTTCATGGTTGAAGTTAACTTGTTGAACCAACGGATGTGGGCATGAGGATCGTCCCTTTCAAAACCTTGAAATTGATTAGAAGTGACAAGTTGAATCAAACCGGTTTTAAGCTCAAAATTCTCAGAAAGGATTTGGGGTAGAACAATAGCATCTCCATATCCTTCGGTAGGACATTGGAGCAACTCCTGCATCGTACGTTGGTCGGCCATCTCGGTGATGGGAGTAGGAAGATCACGTAACTCGGGTACGTTTCTTTGCCTCCGTCTACGACGACTGCGGTTAGTTGGCACTGTGGAATAAGAAGATGACTCGTTCAAGTTAGACTTGGAACGAGTGATCATACAAATCAAAACAAAACAAAGTGAAAAAGAAAGTAGAAAAGAAAATCTTTTTAGATTTTTATAAGTTTATAAAAGAAAATAGAAAATATTTTTGGTTTTTATAGGTTTTATAAATTTTTAAGAAAAAGCGTTAACTTCTAAAAGAAGGGTCTTCAAATCACAAGTCTCGAACGATCAAACAACTTAATCTTTTCAACCGCTCCCCGGCAGCGGCGCCAAAAGTTGATCGAGGCAGAATCTAGCTATGAAAGCAAGAACCTCGGGTCGTAGTCCCAACGAGGGTTGAATATGGATCTTGTCGTTCAAAACCGTGAGTTATGTGATGTTAGTGGGTTTAAAGATATGTTTTGGTTTTAATTACGCTACAAAACTTTATTTAAAACTTAAGAAAAGTAAAACGTGAGTGAAGAAGTTAAAATGAACGAGAAAAGAAAACATAAACGTAAAAAGAAATAAAAGAAAGAAATAAAAGAAATAAAGATAAAGTAAATAAAAGAAATCAAAATGAAATTCGAAATGTAAAATGTTTTTAGGTTTTTAAATTTAATTAATGAAGGAAAAGAAAAGTAAAGGTTTAAAAGAAAATTAAACAAGTTAAAAGAAAATAAACTAAGTAAAAAGATTAAAAGAAAATTCGGCAGAGTTTCGTTTAGGAATGAACCAAACAAAACTCCACTCGATGAACGATGGAGAAAACAAAAGTCTAACTCGACTTGAGAAAGAAATAAGATAAGAGAAGGAGAAAAAAGACACGACTCAAAGTAATCTTAGACTAAAATAAAGTTGACACAATAAAAACTAAACTCGCTAAGACCAAAAAATATCAATACTCGCTATACTTAAAACTTCATACTCGCTAGCTCTTAAACCAAACTCGCTAGCACCTTAGAAAGCTCATACTCGCTACAAATAAAAAGGGAAACTCGCTAGGAATTTTTTTTGGACCAAACTCGCTAGGTTGTTGAATGACCAAACTCGCTGGACTCAAGAAACAAACTCGCTAAGCCTTATGTTCCCAACTCGCTAAGACCCAAGAAAAATCCATACTCGCCACTAAACCCTAAAAAAAATATACTGGAGAAAAAAAAAAAAAAAAAAAAATTTAACGTGACACAAAAATTTTATGAAAGGTAAATAAGACTTGTAAAAACTTGATAAATAAAACGTTAAGACACTAAAATAAGCTTAGAAATAAGCAAATAAGCCACGACTTCTTTTGCAAGCCCTAACCCATAAGCTTTTTATGAAACTCAAATAAAAACCATGCAAAGGTGACAAAGAAATTAATAAAAACTTGTAAGGATTAAGAAAGAACTTGTAAAGATTAAAGCATTAAAGATTAAAGACAATAAGTAAATCAAGACATGAAAATTAAATTGACATAAATTTAAATGACAAGAAAATAAAACTTACATAAAATAAATGACAAGAAAATAAATGACATGAAATTTAAAACATAATGAAGACTAGCTTCAAAATGAAGCTTAAGGTGGGTATTTAAGGTTTCCTTGGTGGATTCCTTTTACATCAAGCCCCCTCAACTCATATTGTTTATGAAACGACACATAAACTTCTATTACACTACTAAACGACTTCTAAAAAGTAAACTTAAGTCCTTGTAATCTTGTGGAATATGTTAACGAGTCTTCAAAAAGTCTTCAATGATATAAAAGTGACCACTTGCTCGAGTTTGGGAAGCTTATACATGATAATCATCTTTAATCTTCGATTAAATATCTCTTTCATATTCACGAGCCTTTAAGTAATGAAAACATCGTCACGGGCTTTACTTGAGTAAATTTCATCTTTGACTCGGCTTCTTGACTCTTTTCCAAATCTCGTGCTCTTTTAGGGCTTTTTGGTTGTTTTTCATGCCATTTATGCAATATCCTTTCCTGCACAGTCACAAACACAAAAACACGATATCTTTGGCTATGAACGTTAGTTTTTGGTCTTTTACACACTTAAACTAAGGTCAAAAGTATGTGTAAAATAGCACACATCAAGAGTAGTCTAGGCGAAGACCTCTAGGAGTAGGAGGAATGGGAGCAATGTGCCTAAATAGACGTGTCAAGAGCATTCCATATGGCATAGCCGTTGTGCCTTGCACGGGAATGTCGGCCATGTAGTAGGCTAGGTTGAAGGGTTGCCTAATCGACAAGGAGTAGAGCATGTAGCAAAGGCAAACATTGATATGATCCTGGTTTCCTACGGTGCTAATGACATTGGCTCTAAGTAGTTCCTCCCATTTCTTGAATTGGGGCTTGAGTTCATTGAGTTCCATACCATATGAGTCCTTGTTGACCTCATTCCCGAGGTTCGTGTTTTCCTAGTGGTGGAGGTCCTAATGAAGAGGTGGTAACGAAGTTCATCTTTTGACACAAGAGGTGTATCATAGGGCTGAATGCGGTCCATGAGTGTGTCAAGAGTTGAGAGGGAATGTTTGTCGGTGTAGATGCAAGTACCACGGTTTGGAACACCTGGGATTTGAGCAAATTCATTGAGGGTGAAGGAGTATTGGTGACTACTAGCCATGAAGTTTATAGACATGAGACCATACTCATTGGTAGAAAGGGTGACGGATGCATAGAATTCTAAAATGAACCTAGGACAAATAGGCTCGTCGATTTCTAAGAGACAATCAAAGTTGATGGTAGCAAGTTCCGCGGGGATGTTTGTACCAGCTAGGAAGGATGGGTCAATGGTTCTACCCTCGTGGACATAACGCTTTTCTAGGGCTTTGAAAATATTGATTTAGGCTTCGGTAAGACCTTTGGTTTTGTGATGTTTGGGTAGGTACTTAATGGTGTCCTTGTGGTCGTAATGTGTCATGGGAGGCATGATGATTCCTAGAAAAATGAAATTTCACATTTTAGTCTTAAGTTAGCGACTATTGCAGTGTGGATGTTCTAGTGTGTGCCTATATGATAACAATGTGGATGTGCGCTTATCTTGACTCATTTTGATGCTTAAAACGTTTTATAATGCAAGTTTTGTAATAAAACAAAAGATAACCCAAACGCTCCGAATTCAATGTAGCTTCGTTCGAATGTACCCGAAAATACATATTAGTTATGTATTCCCTTTAGCATTCAAGAGACATTATGCAAGTGATTTTTTTAAACATAATGTTTTTATTTTGTATTCACATTGTGAGACGAAAAAATATTTGTCCTGTTTGTGAGTGATTTTTGCAAAAATTTGACATGGGGTGTTTTAGCAAACATGTTTATAGCTAATAAGAATGCAATTCCTAACTATGGGAAACATAATTAGTTTTGTTAAACACCTAATTTTCTGCATGAATTACTCAAGTTAATGCATAACCCCAAGTTTTTGTTTTTGTGCAAAAATAGAATTCCTAGACTCAGATCAGGAGTGTAATCATGTTTAGAATACTTACAATGATGATTGGTGAGCAACGTGTATGAAGGAAAGACCAAAATTTCGTAGGTGTGGATGAGTGGTGAAGTGAATAGTAGTAGTTTGAAAGTGGTGGTATGAAATAATGGGTGTTTCGTTTAATATAAACTAAGAAAAAGTTTCTGCAGGTCGGCGGATACGACGGAACCAAATAGGGGGTTCCGCCCGTTGTGTCGGAGGGTTCCGCCGAGTCTGCTGAGAAAAAAAATTTATTGTTTTGTTTTGATTTTTGTGATTTTTGTCTAATGTTCAGAACTACAATATAGGTTCCATGAGTCCTAAGCCTAGCCTAAGAAGGTTAAATGGTTCTCGTTTAAGAGGTTTTGTGAGAATCTCGGCTATGTTGTCTTTGGAAGAAACTTTCTCGATTGAGATGTTTCCTTTTTGGATGTTGTCACGAAGAAAGTGATGACGGATTTCGATATGTTTAGTTCGGGAATGTTGGACGGGATTTTTACTAAGATCTATGGCTCCTTTATTGTCGCAAAGAATGGAGATACCGTTTAGTTGAATTCCGTAGTCGACAAGAGCTTGCTTCATCCAAAGAGCTTGTTGACATGCCTTTCCGGCCGATACGTATTTGGCTTCCGTTGTTGAGATAGTGAGAGCCGTTTGCTTCTTAGAGAACCATGAGGTGAGACAATGTCCAACGAAAGTACAAGTACCACTTGTGCTTTTTCTATCAACATAATCACCGACATGATCCGAGTCGGCATACACTATGGTGTCCATTCCTGTTCCTTTGGGATACCATAAACCTAAATGTGTAGTGCCCTTAATGTATCTAAAAATCCATTTAACGGCTTCAAGATGAATTGTCTTAGGATCTTCTTGAAAACGAACACATAGACAAACACTAAACATAATGTCGGGTCTACTAGCCGTTAGGTAGAGTAGACTTCCAATAATACCCCTATATTTAGTGCTATCTACGGATTCGCTTTCCTCATCCTTGGTGAGTTTAGTTTCTGTGGACATAGGTGTTTTGATTGGTTTTGAATCTTCTAGTCCAAACTTCTTAAGCATATCCTTAACATATTTTGATTGATTAAAGAAGATACCATCTTCTAGTTGTTTGATTTGGAGTCCTAGGAAAAAGTTGAGTTCTCCCATCATACTCATTTCAACTCGTCATGCATGATTTTTGAAAAATCAACACATAATTCTTGACAAGTAGATCCGAATATAATGTCATCAACATAGATTTGGACTATGATAATATGTGAACCTTTCTTCTTAGTAAAGAGAGTATTATCAACTAAGCCCACGGTGTACTTATGGTCAACTAGGAAGGTTTTAAGTCGATCATACCATGCTTTTGGAGCTTCCTTAAGTCCGTATAAAGCCTTTTTAAGTTTGTAAACATGATTAGGTTTTTCAAAATCGGTGAAGCCCGGTAGTTGAGCAACATATACTTCTTCATTTATAAACCCATTTAGGAATGCAATTTTGACATCCATTTGAAAGAGTTTGAAATTGTATGCGCATGCATATGCAAGTAAAATTCTAATTGACTCGAGCCTAGCAACCGGAGCAAAAGTTTCATCGTAGTCGATGCCTTTTTGTTGATTATAACCTTGTGCTACTAGCCTAGCGTTGTTTCTAGACACTACACCATTTTCATCCATTTTAATATGAAAGACCCATTTTGTTCCGATTATTGTTTGACTCTTTGGTTGAGGAACTAATGTCCAAACATCATTTTTAACAAATTGGTTTAACTCTTCTTGCATGGCTATTACCCATGACTCATCTTTTATTGCTTCGTTTATGTTTTTCGGTTCAATGGTTGACACGAAACAAAAGAAGTTGCTTTCATTTTGAACTTTCGATCTTAGTGTTCTTTCGTTAATTTTTCCTATGACACTATCTAATGGATGACTTTTTGATTCTTTGACATTGACAATTTCTTTGTTTAATAGTTCATCTTCCTTGTCATTATCTAAGATCTCTTGACTTTCAATTACCTGACTTTCAACTAAGTCATCATCTACCAAAGGTGATATCTTAGAGGGAGGTGGACTCTTGTCAAATGTTACGTTCAACGATTCCTCGACTCTTAAGGTTTCTTTGTTTAAGACAATGTAAGCTTTACTACTTTGTGAATATCCAAGAAACACACCTTCATAAGACTTTGGGTCAAATTTGGTGAGATAACCTTTTGTGTTAAGAATAAAACATTTGCTTTCAAATACTCTAAAATAACATAGTGTAGGCTTTTTACCTTTGTAAAGTTCGTATGGAGTTTTGTTTAAAAATTGTCTTATTAAGACACGATTTAAAATATAAGTTGATGTGTCAACGGCGTTACACCAAAACTTTTGTGGAATATTTTGTTCATTAAGCATTGTTCTACTCATCTCTTGAAGTGTTCGGTTTTTACGTTCTACTAAACCATTAGATTGAGGGGTACGTGGAGCCGAAAAGTTATGAGTTATGCCATTTTTATCACAAAAGTCTCCAAATTGAAATTCATTATCAAATTCATGACCGTGATCCGTTCTAATAGACACAATGCAAGTTCCTAATTGATTTTGAATTTCTTACTTAGAATTTCGAATTGATCAAAAGCTTCGTTTTTACTTTTCAAAAATTTTGTCCAAGTATATCTTGAATAATCATCTACTATTACCAAAGTATAGAAGTTACCTCCATAACTTTGTATAGCGGATGGACCGAACAAATCCATATGCAAAAGTTCTAGACATCTAGATGTAGACACCATGTTTTTAGCCTTATGGCTACTATGAACTTGTTTACCAACTTTGCAAGCATCACAAAAGTGTTGGTCATATTTCAACTTAGGTAGGTTTCGAACTAAGTCTTTGGAGGAGAGGTTTTGGAGAAGTCTCATGTTAGTGTGTCCTAAACGTCTATGCCATAAAATTGAAGATTCATCTAATGAGGTGAGACAAAGTTTGTCTCTAGATGATTGATCCATCTTCATAACATACGCATTGTTCTTAAGAACACCTTTGGCTATGGTTATGCCGTCTTCAAGTATTTTACTTCCATTTTCACTAAAAAGGACGTTATACTTTTTGCGGCAAAGTTGACTAATACTAAGGAGATTAAAACCTAGATTATCAACATGAGCTACATCATCTATAGAAAGGGAGTTGTTAGAGATTGTACTTTTTCCGATGATTTTGCATTTAGCTTTGCTACCAAAAGTAACATTACCTCCATCACATTTTTGATATGTTGAAAAGAGGCTTTTGTTACCCGTCATGTGTCTTGAACAACCACTATCTATGATCCATTCATCCGGTTCCAAATTAACTTTGAAGCACACCTCATTTGAGTCATGAGCCATAAGAGCAATTTCGTCATTCTTTGGCTCCTCGTCATCTTCTTCATAATCACTCCAAGTACCACTTACAAAGCTTGTTGAGATTTACTTTTGGGTGGTTTTGGACGTTCTCCTATGAGATGACTTGTGTCTCCAAACCTAAAGCATTTCCTTTCAACCTTTCCTTTCTTGTCATCACGATCTTTTCGGAAGGTTTTCTTGTCATCTTTAGGTTGCCTTACAAACATCCCTCGTCTACGAAAGAACTTCTTAAAATCTCTAACGGCCATGGCGTATTCTCCATAGTCACTATCCGAACTAGATTCTTCATCATCACTTGATTGAACTCTAGCCTTCAAGGCAATGGACTTGACCTTTTCTTTCTTGCCCTTGACTATTTCCGAATCTTTTTCCATAACCATTTCATGAACTTTGAGGTTACCAATTAGCTCGTCAAGTGACATGCTTGAAAGATCCTTGGATTCTTCAATTGCCGTCACTTTTGCTCTCCATTTCGGATGGAGTGCTCTAAGAAATTTCCTGACAAAATTCTTGCTACAAAAAGATTCGTCAAGTGCTTTAAGTGAAGTAATAATAGTGTTAAACCTAGCAAATGCACAATCAATAATCTCATCTTCGGGAATAGAAAATTGTTCATATTGTTGAATAAGAAGATCAATTTTGTTATCCTTAACTTGTGAGTTTCCTTGATGAGTTACTATTAAAGATTGCCAAATTTCTTTAGCGGTTTTACACATAAATACTCTTTCATATTCTTTCTTAGGTAAAGCATTGTAAAGCATCATTTTCGCTTCATTATTTTTAGCAATCAATTTCTTTTGATCTTCATTATGTTTAGTAATTGAGCTATCCTCATCTTTACTATTTGAAGTATCTTTAAAAGTGGGTATATTATCACCATCAATGATTATATACCATAGATCTATATCTTTAGATTTCACGTAAGTTTCAAATCGGTTTTTCCAATATATAAAACCATTTGCTTCAAAAAGATGTTGTCTTTGCATAGCTTGCCCTTCTTTGTAATTTTCAAAATCCATGGATCGTTTCAAGTTTTAAAACACAATATATTTAAAAGCTTGAGTAACGTAGCTCTTGATGCCAATTGTGGAAAACTAGAAGGGGGTTGAATAGTTTACCGGTTTTTAACTTAATTATCTTTTGAAACTTTACGTGTAATCAACGACATAAACTAAAGACAATATGTAATATGCAAAGATAAAGAAAGAAACGATCAAACCACAACACAAGTGTTTATCCTGGTTCGGCTACAAGGACTCTTTTTCCTTGCCCTACTCCACGCCCCGAGTATCCAACTCGAGAGTTTCTTTCACTAGTCAACAAGCTCCTTTCACCAGCAGAGAAAACCTTACCCGTCGCTTACACAAGATTTCTGACACAAAGCTAGATGTCGAGTTCTTTTACAAGGGTACAACCACTCCCGTCACACTATGTATTTTAAGGCCTAAAATACTAACCGATCACAACTTGAATATACACAATCAAATGAAGTATAAAATACACGAAGTCTATACAATGCTAAGCTAACTAAGTCTTGCAACTTTGTATTGAGTACTTGTAACTTTGATATGAACTTGTGAACTTCTTTGCTACAAGAGAGCTTCACACAAATGAAAATGTTAATGGGTTAGATGAATGATGTATGTGTAAAATGAATTGAGAAGTGATGGGGATTTTCTTGCAAGTGACTTGGTATTTATACCCAAACCAACCAGACCACTGGCGGAACCGGCGGAACCAAAACAAGGGTTCCGCCCTTGTATCCCCAGGGTTCCGCCAGGTCTGACAGTCAAAGCTCACAAGAAATCTTTCCATATCTAGCAAGGTCACATCAAGTTATTTCTAGTCAAACACACATTGAATAAACTTGGAATCCTTCCAAAGTGTGTAAGAGGTCTTATGGAAAGTCAAACACACAATCTTTCCATAAATGCCCATGATGTGATGTAACACTTTCTTTATTAAGAAATATGAAAGTGTTATGTCTAATATGAAATGTAAATGTAGCAAATGAAGTCTAGTTATGCAAGACTTAAACTCTAATTATGTTTTACTAAAAACTAAAGTTTACACTTTGTCGTTAACAAAACTTAGCAAAGATCGTAAAATATAAATAACGTTTTTAGGCGATATTTGTATTAACAAAAGCTAAGGTTGATGTCTTCGCTAAATTAGCTCATCCCACTACCGTCAAAGGTATTAGGATTTTTTTGGGTCATGCCAGTTTCTATCGTAGATTCATACAAGATTTTTCTAAAATCGCCCGGCCTATGACCTATCTTCTTGAGAAGGATGCTCCTTTTATCTTCTCACCTAAGTGCATCGAAGCTTTTGAAACCTTAAAGAAAAAGCTTACTGAAGCACCGATTCTAGTTTCCCCTGATTGGGACTTGCTTTCCGAGCTTATGTGCGATGCAAGTGATTTTGCTATCGGTGCAGTCCTGAGGCAACGCAAAACCAAACATTTTCAGCCTATCCATTACGCAAGTAAAACTATGACCGAGGCTCAAACTCATTACACCACTACGGAAAAAGAGCTATTAGCCGTGGTGTATGCGTTTGAAAAGTTTCGGCCGTACTTAATCTTGACCAAATGCGTAGTGTATACGGAGCACTCGGCTCTGAAATACCTCTTCGCAAAACAAGATGCAAAGCCGAGATTGCTCCGTTGGGTTCTCCTGCTGCATGAATTTGATATCATAATTCGTGATAAAAAAGGAGCTGAGAACCTAGCTGCTGGCCATTTGTCCCGTCTAGAAAACCCCCACCAAGATGTGTTCGAGAAAAAGGAAATTAATGAAACATTTCCTATCGAGACACTCAATGCGGTTTCTTTTCGTGGAGATTCGACTACCCCATGGTTTGCCGACTTTGCAAATTACCATGCAGGGAACTTTGTGGTGAAAGGGATGTCGTCCCAACAGAAGAAAAATTTCTTCCAGGATGTTAAACATTATTTCTAGGAGGACCCCTATTTGTTCAAAATCTGTGCGGATCAGGTCATCCGGCGGTGTGTATATGGTTAGGAAGCCGTTGATATTCTCAAGGCTTGCCATGCTGGACCTACTGGGGGACATCATGGTCCCAACTACACCGCCAAAAATGGGTTTGATTCCGGATTCTATTGGCCCACGATTTACAAGGATGCCCAGGAATTAGTCAAAGCTTGTGTCGATTGTCAACGTCACGGGAATAACTCACAAAGAAATGAAATGCCTCAAAATGCAATTCAAGTTTGCGAGATCTTTGACGTTTGGGGCATTGACTTTATGGGGCCGTTTGTATTATCTCGAGGAAACAAATACATTATTGTGGCTGTTGACTATTTGTCAAAATGGGTTGAAGCGAAAGCATTACCCACCAATGATGCCCGAGTTGTTGTGAAGTTTCTGAAATCTCTTTTTGCTCGATTTGGAACTCCATGTGCTATAATCAGTGATCATGGTACGCATTTCTGCAATGACAAATTTGATAAAGTCATGCAAAAGTATGGTGTAACTCACCGTCTTTCTACCGCGTATTACCTCAAACAAGTGGGCAAGTGGAAGTTTCCAAGCGAGGAATAAAAAGAATTCTGGAGAGAACAGTAGGTGAAAATCGTACCTCTTAGTCGGACAAACTGGATGATGCACTCTGGGCATTCCGTACAGTTTACAAAACACCCATCGGGTGTACGCCTTACAAGCTTGTGTACGGAAAGGCGTGTCAAACAGCGGGTGATCACCGCAAAGTTCAAATGAATGAATTAAATGAACTACGTGATCAGGCATATGAAAACTCTTTGATCTACAAAGAAAAGACAAAGAAGATTCACGACTCAAAAATCAAGAACCATGCTTTCAACGTCGGTGATCGAGTCCTTCTTTTCAATTCTAGATTGAAGATTTTCTCTGGTAAACTCAAAACCCGCTGGACTGGACCATTCACTGTCGCCAAAGTTTTTCCATATGGTACCGTTTTGTTATCTCAAAATGACGGACCAAATTTCAAAGTGAATGGTCATCGGTTGAAGCAGTACTTTGGAGGGGACATACCACCCATGTTTGTCCCAGATCTCCAAACTTTCCCCATGAACCAATGAATTCTGGGATCGAGTCAAGCTAGTGACTCGGTGAACAAAAACATTAGCTGCACATGGGTTTTCACCCATGTCTCTCACTTCTTTCTATTTTCTGGTAACGTAACGAGAAGGGGGCAACCTCTTCAGAATCTGTTGTTTTGTTGGCGTTGTATGTGCAGGATTGTTTTGTTTTTCCCCGGTATGTGAAGGCTTTCGTGCTCGTGTTCTGTCTTTGCTTCATAAGTCTGGTATCCTAAATCTTATTTTCTAACGTTATCTTTTGGCATAATTAATAAACGGTCTTAGATACAACGTAGGATGACCCTCGCCTTTGAAACATTGAGGACAATGTTTAATTTTAGTCTGGGGGGGTATCTTCGATTTGATTTGACTTGCACAATTCATGTAACCGTTTACTCATGCAACTCCGTTTTTCCCCAAAAAAATGAAAAAATCATAAAAAATGTACAAAAAAAAAAATGAAAAATTTTGAAAATTTCTACAAAAATATAATAAGTTTTGACACTTTGTTTGACTTTCCGCTGGGTAGAGTGGGAATAGAAATTTTAACTTGACCGGGCGTGTTGAGCCCTAGCTTTTCCCTTAGCACATTTGGCTAAGCATCCGCGGATCTCATTATTTGAGATTTTAAATTTGCGGAGAACAAGAAATGATAGAGTTTATTTAAAAGTTACATGCTAAGCGTGGAGTAGTTGGTTCTCTTTAGAGCCCATCGAAGGTACTTGTGGCTTTTTGCTACCACAAAATTGTCTCACCCCATATATGTTTTGGCGAAACTTAGTTTTTTATCTTCTTAAGAGAATCCTTGTTTTAAAAATTGGGTACACATCAAGGTCGCGTAATAAATAAAGTTGAATAATGTAGAGTTTAAGTTATATATGCTACGGTTTGAGATCGGGCCCTTGGATCCTTTATTCTGAAAGGCGTTTAGGTCTTGGAATTACCCCATGAAGCTCCGTAGTATATGTTATGTATATATATATGAATGAAAAAAAAAGAGTTATGTATATTAGTGCTTTAGTATTAGACAAGTTGATGGCGCGTGAGGTGCTTGTGCATGGTCCTGGACCAGACACGAGAGGTGCACGTGTGTTTCTCCCAACTTACTTCTATGAGTATGTATGTATCCCAATTCCTTGATGTGGACCTCATTTTCAAAGCAACGATTCTCGAGATAAGATAGAAAACTACTTAGCGTCTTAATTTAGTATCTTTATCTGAATAAAAAAATATCGAAACGAGAAATCATGAAGAAAATCATATTCTCAACAAAAATAAAATAAATAGAGGAAAATAGGAAAATGGGAGTAAGAGGTTTTACACAAGTAACTTCCATGGGTTGTGTTAGCATCTAACTTTTAAGTAAGCTGTGATCTCTTTTTACGCTTGGCTTGGGAACTTGTGAAAAATCAGGGACGATGAATTCTATCCGTATGGACACTTTTCTCTGAGCCGTGTTTCCTACTCTTTGACCCTAAACGTTATTGAAAAATGATGAAAGTCAAACATCCCGTCACATGATAAGTGGAATAATGTAAATATAGTAGTGTAAAGTTAATGTGTAGAATAAAATGGAAAAACGGGGCGTTCTCGGGAATAAATGATTTTGTAATCTCTTTTGAACATTTTGCTACTTTTCAACGTTAGTAAAAAGAGTTATGAAATTATTTATCTTCAGAGTGTGAATTGATCACATTGCGTGAGGACACGGCAATACCTTAGTCTGGGGGATTTTGATGTGTGCTTATTCACACATCTTTTCTTTGCCAAATTAAGACCAAAACAGACACAAACTAACCATAAATGCCAAATATATTATGTTTTTGTGTTTGTGATTGTGCAGGGACGGATATTTCAGAAACAGGCATGAAATATGCCTAAAAAGACAAAAACGAGCACGAGATTCGAAAACGTGTCAAAAGCCAGAGCCGGGGAAGCAAATTATCATTTTTGGAGCTTACATTGTCAAAATGAACCTTGGGGAATCACAGAATGCCGAAAATAGTTCTTGGAGCAAAAGTTTGCAGAATTGGCAGAAATGGTCCCTCAACTTTCAAAGCTGACAGTTTTAGTCACTGGGTGCTTTAAATTGGAAAATTATCATCAAGGGTCCTTATACTATTCATATTGGCAATTTTAGTCCCTTGTGATAACTTTGGAAGAATTACACTTTCAACCCCTCAAGTTTCGGTTTTTTACAACTTTGGTCCTTGTGGTTATATAACTTAAAAACCAACCGGACCCTTTTGTTTACTGTTAACCCAAAACACCTAAACCCATTAAACAAACCCAACCCTTCCACCCTTGGCCCAATTTAACCTCAGGCCCAAAATAAATAAACAAAACCCACATCCTCGTTATATACTCCCTCTGGTCAAATAAGTCAAACCAAATACCACCCACTGTACACCTCTCCCTTTCCCCATGAAACTACCCAAAACCAGGATGGTTTTTACCACCCCACATGGCCTCCATAGCCACCCTACCACCTTTCCTGTCTCCTACACCTCACCCAACTATTTATTGCTCCCACCTGCAACACCTAACCAGTCCCATTTGGCTTATATAAGTTTTGGCGCCAAAATCCATTTAATGGCTAGGATAAATTTGAGTGATCCTACGGCTCAGAATTTTGATTGGATTTACTCAGAGACTCTTACAAACCCTAAAGGCTCCCTATAAAAGGAAAGAGAAGACTTAGAGACAGGGGAGTAGTTTTACTTAGCTTAATATATGTCGAATAGTTTAAATTTCCATGTTCCAGTGTTTTTCTTAGCTTAAAAATTATGTACTAAGTATTTCCAGTGTAATTGAAACCTATTTCACACTTTAATTTCAGTTTGCAATTCATTTTTCAGTTTATGCTATTTTCCATTCAAAAATCTCATGTTAAGCTCAAGTTGTTAAAAGTTGTTATCCAGTGTTTGTTTCAGCTCATTTAAGTTTATTTACAAGCTTTTAAAAGCTTTTAAAGCATTTAAATCAGTCTAAGGTCATAAACTCAAAAATACTCAAAAATACAAATAAATAAGTGAAAAATAAAAAATTAGTGAACAAGAAAGAAGAATGCATGGAGCACTGTGAATTGTGGATGGTAGTGGGTTAGTGCTTCTTGGGAAGCTATAGGAAGGGTATTTGGTCCTTGGTTCTCAGTTGTGTACCTTGAAGCAATTTGTAAGCCATTTCCTCAATTTTTGCATTCTACTGTGCAAGTGCTTATAGTATTGCTTTTTACTATTTTCATGCTCTATTGGTGTTGTTAGTTAAGATTGTAACTTAAATTTGCATGCTTGTTCTTTTGAATACTTAGTTGCTCACTTGTTCTTAATATCACAGTCTAAATAATGTACTATGGATCCTTGAGTATTTGTTGTTAAAGTTGTTGTGTCAGTGTTTCTTGTAGCTTATTACATCATACTATAACCTTCTGCACCTTTATCATGGCCTGAATCAGTGAATTGATTTGAAAATCACATATTAAGGTTTTTAAAGGGTTGTTTGGATCTACTGGTTTATTTGTGTGTCAGCTTGCTTCAGTTGTTGTTTGTTGTTTCTATATGTCACACTAGGTTGTATTAGGACAGTGAAACCTTAAAATCCAGTGATATTTTAAAGAAAAGTCAAAATCCACTTTGAGGCCTTCAATTTCAGTCACTGTTAGAATTTAGGGGACTTGAATTCATCATTTCATCACATAAGTAGTTTATATATCCTAATTTAGTCTTATTTTAACTTAATACTTCATCATTAGTCGGTAGAATCAAATCAAAGTCCATGAAAGTCAAACTAGAGTTCAAAAAGAAAAAGTCAAAAAAGTTTTACAAAAAATAAAAAATAAAAAAATAAAAAATAAAAAAAAAAATTAAAAAAAAAATCTTTGATTTTTCATTTCTTCGTTATAAGCCCGTTTTACCTGAAATTCGGTATGCAAGTTACTGGGTTGGTAATCTAGTTGCCTATATGTTTTTGGGATTTTTTAGATATTATTTCAGCATCTTTTTTCACTCAATTGTTCTAAAATTTGGTACAGAGCTTCTTTGGTAGCTAGGCTAGTTGTTAGAATTCTTATTTTATTTTTTTTGTAATTTTTCTTGATAGCTTATTAGGCCTCCAAAATTGCCCCTTAACTACTTTTTCTGCAGCTTAATAGGGATTTGCTTATTTGTGTCTCTCTTGCTTATTCAGTGTGTATTTCTTCTTCTTTTTAGCTTATCTTGAGTACTCTCAGTCATCTCTAGCTTATTGTATCTTTGTGTCTTGGTTTGTACCCTATTAAATCAGTTTTTCAAGTTTAAAATCCTTTTTAGCTTATTTGTATGCACTATTGAGCAAATAAGCTCATTATGGGATTATTTGGCTTTTGTAAAAAAGTTGTGTTTGTAAAAGTTTTATATTTTTAGTTGGCTATCAGCTTTGTTCAAGAAAAAATCAAAAAATAAAATAGTTTGCAAAAGTGACATTGGTGGCATTCGACCTTGGGACCTCCTGGTTCTTTGGGACAAAACCAAACCAACATCAAGCACCATCTGGGCTAGAGGCTTGTTAGTGTTATTGTTTTCTACTCTTGTTTATATTGTACTCTTTTTCCATTTAAGCTTATTTTTCCTTTTTAGCTTATTAGCAGCTTATTAATAAGCATTCCACACTTTTATATTTTTCCTAGCTTATTTATACTACTTAGTATTTTTATAAAAAGTTTTATAATTATTATTGTTTATATAGTATTTATTATAATTTAAATTAGTTTAAATAGTTATTAATTAGTAACTAATTAATAATATTAATTAATTTAAAAGTCAGATAAAAAATTTTCTTTTTCTTAAAATTTTCTTTCATCATTTGGATTCTAAAAATATAATTTTCACATCCGTGGGATTCATATTGGCCAGAATTCACTTTTTATTTGGTACGTTTACGTTTATTTAAACTTAAACGTACGTTTTTAGTTTTTAAACGTTTTTAGATTATCTGCTTTCACGTAATTGTTGATATAGCTTGTTTAAGCTATTTTCTTTTACATTTCCTTAGTTTTACCACTTTTATCCTTTTCCCATTCAATTTCACTCGATCACAAATCGGTTTAAATACAATTTCACACCTCGCTGGGACATAACGACCCGGGAAAACAATGTATTCCTTGGTTAGTTGGCCTAGGCTGTTTGACCATATTGACCAAATCCGTGGTTGACTTTGGTTGACCGTTTCAGAGCCAATCAATAGTTACAACATAAACGCCCACTCTCGGGCTGTGGATCAGGTATACAGTGGGTAAAGACCCGTCCTTCCTCCACGATGTTACTTAACTATTACTAACAACTAACCAAAAGGATAAATACTACGAGCTACATAATGCTAAACTATACTCGGGGTGACCAAGTCTTTCATATGAATAAACGTATTCCTAATAATCTCCCGATAATGGAGGTCACCCCGGAAATTACAACTTGAATTCTAGCATTCTAATCTTTGACGATATCTTTGTAGCTCGTAGTATCTGATTCTTCATTATCGTAAGCTTTGTGCTTTTAGTAGTGGACTTTAGATGACTTGATCAAGATGTTGGATGATTGTTGACATAACTTCGTGTTTATCATCTAGATGAATATCTTCACGTCATCTTTGTGTAGTAGCGTCTCATGTGATGTGGACAATTTTGTGTTGGCCTGCTCACACTTTTCAGGATCATGATCTTCAACATCAGAGTTGTGGAAGCATCGTTGAGGCACATTAAATGATAATGATTTCTTAGGTTGTGATGTCGAAGTGTGAGCATGAGGTGGTGGATTGGCATCTTTTCAGCAATCAGCAATACTCGCCAAATATTCCTGCATAAGACAGTTAGCAATAAAAACGTCCGGTACTTATAGGTTCGGACTTAGAGATTGTTAACCGCATAGTGTGAAAACTTTCTCTAAACCTTACCAAGGCCATTCCTAAATCTGATACCCTCGAAAGGGCTTACAAAATCTATCGATGTAGATCAACGATTAGGTGAGTCGCTGGAGATCACTCCATGACTGTAGTCCGTTTTGAAACCGCCACGATCACCAAGCGTAATTGTCAACTACTGTTTTACAAACCTATGCCACTCAACCTTTGTGTTGACACTTTTAGCATGTTTATTCTCAGGTACGAAAGAAATTAGATGGCATGTGAAGGCGCACGGAAAACATTTGAACACAATGCATATATTATCATTCGAGAAACTTTACAACTTTTATGTTGTACATATTGTAAACTTGTGGGACCTCTTTGTAAACTCTGTAACACCCCCAAAATATCGGAGCGGAAGATTGTGTCACTGGGGTATTACTTCATGGATTACAGTACAAGTTACAGAAAACGACTCTAGATGAGACGTTTTGAAATAAATTATCATTCGATTAAATCAGAGTTTACAAAGAGGTCCCACAAGTTTGGAATACATAAAGAGTACAACATAATCGTTTAAAAGTTGTTCGAATGATAATATATGCATTGTCTTCAAAATGTTTTCCGTGTGCCTTCACATGCCAGCTAAATCCTTAATTACCTGAAAATACATTGCTAAAATGGTCAACAATAATGTTGGTGAGAAATCATAGGTTTATGAAAATGAATGTTGTACGATAACCATAAGTATAAGTGAATGACGAACTGTCACATAATTAATAAAAGTGTACATTATCTCTTAAGCTCATGACCCCGAAGCTAGACTGTATGTAATGCCCCTCCAGAGTGTTTTGCCAGACACTCTAACAATGATCAAATGAAATGCATCCGTTTGACTGTCGGTAACCCCAACACGGATGGAGACGTCACCCTCAATAGATCTATCAACTCACTCTCGCTTAAATACAATTAACGGTTCATGATAATAGGGGACTTAAAACATGGCAATGTGGTAACTTAAGTAATGTATATGGATTTGATACTTAGGCTCGTATGAAAAATGGTGCAATGTATTCTCCCCCATGGGATTTGAAATAAATAATGAAATGTAAACGGGGGTATGAAAACTCACCTTGGAATGTAGTAACACAATGGTGCCAAGGAGTATGGCAGAACAATGTAAAGAAGTATAGCACAATGATACGGAATCGATATAACCTAATAAATATGAAGATTTGTCTCAAAATATGACACACGTGAAGTAATCAATACACACGAGTTTCAAAGGATAAAACATTTTAGTTTTCGTGGAAGATTCGTATCAATGTTTGTAAAAAGTTTAGACATCACTTAGCATGTATTTTCAGGTATTAAGCAATGGTACGCTACTGGAGGTTTTGGCAGGGCATGGCATGGTCATAGAAGACTCTGATATTCATTTGGGGACCGTTTTAAACTATAAGTTTTGAGGGCCTAATTCCGCACTACTTTTAACAATGTAATTCAACATTTTTGTTAAACTATTTTATTCTAAATGAATGAGATGAAACCGTTCTTTGCACTTGTGTTGTGGTACCAATTGAGTTGCACCCCGAAAACATTACTTTCCGCTGCAAACCATTTTTGGGGGTGTGACAATTCTCAATTTCAGGTCACTTTCCCAAGTCTTGACATACACTACATATTGTACCATCAATTGAGGTGAGTTTTCATAGCCCCGTTTTCAATTCAATATTTTGATTTAAAATCCCACAGGGTAGAATACATTGCTCCATTTATTTTTGTACGGACCTAAGTATAAAAATTCAAGTACAATGCTTAAGTTACCGCATTTTCCATGTTAAAGTCCCCTATTTAGTACATCATGAACCGTTAATTGTGAGCAAGCGAAGGTGAGTGGATAGATCTATTGAGGGTGACGCCTCCATCCGCGTTGGGGTTACCAATAGTCAAACGGATGCATTTCATTTCATACATTCAGGGTGTTTGGCAAAGCACTCCATTTGGGGCATTTCATTAGTACAGTCTAGCTTCGGGGTCATGAGCTTAAGTTCTATTGTACTATTTTTCATTGACTGTTGTCATACACATTATACTTGAGGTTGCCGTATAACATTCATTTTCATAAACCTATGATTTCTCACCAACATTATTGTTGACCATTTTAGCAATGTATTTTCAGGTAACTAAGATAACAACATGTGACCTGCATATGGACCATCATGGAGTCGAGGAGTCGACGCGTCTCACCTTTCATTTTATGCACTTATGTAACGTTTGATCAAGTTGAACTAGTTTTCATGAACTTGTAACACCATTATGGGACCTATTTTGTAAACTCTGAATGTTTTAATGATCAAACGATGTATTTTCAAAACGACACTTTAGGTCGTTCAATATAACCTTGTATGAGATGCCATGTTTGTTACACCCAGGTATTCCATTCCGCTGCCATATAACAGGTATTTTCAGGGTGTGACAGATTGGCATCAGAGCTAAGGTTATAGCGAACTAGGTTGTATCTTAGACCCTAGAGTATAACCACATCATCATAGCATCTCATCCTTTCATCATGAGTGCATATTCACTTTACATGGTTTATACCACAATACAGTTCATAGCATGGGTGCGTAACCACCTACATTTCATGGGTATAGAGATACACTACATTACTTAGGTACTTTGTTGCCTACATCACTTAGGAATGGATCACCTACACTACATTACACGGGTCACTTTCATTCATTTTACATCTGTTGTGCAATGGGGTGTGAAAACATAGGTTACAAGTCCCGCCCATACAAGACTTGTAACCTGTCGAAAAACTTCACAACTTTAGTGTTGTACATTTTTGTAAACTTGTGGGACCTCTTGTAAACTCTGATATTTGTATCGAATGATAATTTAGTTTAAAACGTCTCATTTAGAGTCGTTTTTCTGTAACTTGAACTGTGAACTATGAAGTAATACCCTAGTGATATAATCTTCCGCTGTGACAATATTGGGGGTGTTACAGTAATCCACAAGGAATTACCGAAGTGACCTGCTTTCAGGGCTGTTTGATGTTGACCCTGGCAGGAATTTCCACTCAATAACTGGGAATTACATACGTATATTCCCTCATAAGTGTTCTTGGCAGATTGCTAAGATCTGTGTAGGACTCATAATGTTACACTTGATGTCTTTAATGTTGAACAACCAGTGTAGAAGTAGCACGTGTTCCTATGAGATCTTTTGATGCATCTCGTGACTGTAGACTCGATGACTGCATAATTTGGTCGTCGGAGAATGGAGCGGTGTCTCCTGTTTCAATATTAACATGGCTCGTAATGAGCGGTCGATAGATTATGCAGGGTTTCCCGTGAGAATGAAACAAGCTCTTTTTAGAGAACTTGAGTGGTTAGAAGGTTTAGTGCAGTGCGTCACTGGGTCCATGACGTCTTTTCTTCAATACCGGTGTCGCCTTAGCAACAGCCAGTAGCATATGAATTGAACCCGGTTTCTGCCCTAAGGTTGAATAAATGGGAGGGCTATTTCTTTTCACCCTTTCTCATTTCGTTTCTTTTTAATTCTTCAACCCCTTCTTTCTCCTTTCTCATTTATCTCCTTTTTTCATAATCATACCTAAGGACTTTCTAATGCTATCTATTAGGTATTGTCCTTGGGTAGATCCCTCCGGCTTTGGCGGATCATAGGACGGTTTTCCTAACCTTAGCCACCTTATAACTTCATGACTATCCTATGTTGCCATCAACCAAATCATTGAAAATTCTCTAAAATTGTTTATGATTGAAGAAACACATTTTACTAACACTTTGAGAGTTTTGTACTTTTCAAATGCTCCCCTCAACGTGTGCTGATGGATTTTTGGTATAAATTTGCACTTGTCAGGGTGAGTTGCACTTTTTGAATTGATCCACTCTTAATAGACATATGCCCGTGGGACACGTTTACGTTGCTTAGTTAAAGGGATCCATTATCAGCTTTTAGGTGATAACTAGCCCTAATAACTAACTTGTAGTTGTTAACATTCCTTAATTGGGAAGTTAGACCCATCACAGTACACATATAAGAAGAGCTTTTCGAGACGGTACTTTCTACTTGGATAAATCCTTTCGAATACTAACAGTTGTGTTTCGTCAATTCAATTGTTAAGTCTGAGTCACGCTCACACGAGATGCCAAATCCTTTTGTCACCGAAAGCCATTTTGCTCCCCCTCAATATGTGCATTCATACATCAAAGAGTTTGGCACATATGGGAGAGCATATTATTAAATCCAAAACATCACATTTTTGTTAGATTTCATATTTAAATCACCTTCTGGTATCAGAGCTTATTTTATTCACTGCTGATTATGTACACAATAGCTTGTTTTGGTGATAATTTTTATGATTTTGAAATCACTCTCCCCCTCAATCAATGACCCATGTATAATTTTTGAAAAATCGTTGTCATTGATTGAGCGATTTTAAGAAACGATTCAATTCTGATTGATTTCCAAAATTTCATGGTACCACCTAGTTTTTCACAATCATTTTCCTGAAAAATCATAGAAGGGAAAATACTTGCGATGGAAAGAAGACTTCTCTTCTTTATCAAGAAATAATGCACTAAAGCGTACATTCTTTCGAAGAAACATGGATATAAAGTAATCCATGCCTGGGTGAACTTCAGCCAGTAAGAGGAACTACCGTCTTTTAGGCGACGGGTTTTCCCCATAGATAAGAGGGGGTTGCTATTTGAAGTAATAGCAAGCCATTACGACATGTTTTAATTATTCCTTTTAAACTTCTGCTCGAGCTTCATTTAAAGTTCCGTGCCATTGTTGAATGACATTTCTAGAACTTTAAATGTTATCGATAAACAGAAGACATGCCTAAAGAATAACTATTTTTGTGTTTTTGTGTTTTTCAGATTTTTATGGTTTTTTAGAGGTTTTATATTTTTGTATTTTTCTTTTTGATTTTGAAGACTATATACAAGGATATCTGAAGCAAATCCGTTACTCCTCATTTTCTTCCTGAAGACTTTTGAGTGATTCTGGTGTGATACTCTTCATCCTAAGGCGCGGGAGGATGAATTGAAACCGTTCTCTCGGGAGTGCTTTAGTGAAGATATCAGCCAGCTGATACTCTGTCCTCACGAAGTAAAGTTCCACAATCCCCCTTTCAACTTGTTCCCTTATGAAATGATGTCAAATATCAATGTGCTTCGATCTGGAGTGATGGACGTTGTTGCAACATAGAGCTATGGCACTTTTGTTATCACAGTAGATCGAAATCTTGTTGTAAACGAAGCCATAGTCCGATAATTGAGATTTCATCCATAGAATTTGAGCACAACTTGATGACATGGCAATGTATTCAGCCTCTATGGAGGAAATTGATGTACTCATTTGTCTCTTTGATGACCAACTTACTAGTTTATCTCCCAGAAATTGAGCAGCATCTGAAGTACTTCGACGAGTATCTTGACACCCCGCATGATCCTCGTCAGAATAGGCCGTGAGGGCTATAGCAGTGTCTTTAGGATACCAGAGACCCATGTGGATTGTCCCTTGAAGATATCTAAAAACTCTCTTGACTGCTTCCAAATGCTATTTTGTAGGCTTGGATTGATACCGAGCGCACATGCAAACAGCAAATAGAAGATCTGGTCTACTAGCAGTGAGGTACATTAAGGATCCAATCATGCTGCGGTATTTGGTTTGGTCGATTGGGATCCCGACAGTGTCCTCATCCAGTTTTGATCTTTCGACCATAGGAATGTCAACTGAGTCACATGATTCAAACCCTAATTTCTTCAAAATTTTGGTAGCGTACTTGGACTGATTGATGAAAATGCCATTCGGATTTTGAGATACTTGTAACCCCAAGAAGAATGACATTTGTCCCATCGTGGACATTTGGAACTTGGAGTTCATCTCTTTGGCAAAAGGATCACATTCCATAGGTTCTGAGGAGGCAAAGATAATGTTGTCTACATAGATTTGAACATGAAGTAGATGCTTGCCCGATTTTCTTGTGAACAGTGTAGGATCAACAACACCTTTGGTGAATTCGTTAGCTAGAAGAAACTTGGATAAAGTGTCATACCACGCCCTAGGTGCTTGCTTAAGTCTATATAGTGCCTTTTTCAAACGATATACATGATTTGGCCGTTCAGGGTCCACAAAACCTTCAGGCTGACTCACATACACCACTTCCTTCAAATGACCATTTAAGAATGCAGTCTTAACGTCCATTTGATATACAACCATATTCTTACTGGCTGCATTAGCAAGGAAAATCCTGGTGGCTTCAATTCTAGCAACGCATGCGAAAGATTCTTTAAAGTCAATGCCCTCTTCTTGACGGTATCCTTTGGCTACTAGCCAAGCCTTCTTTTTCAGAACATCACCACGCTCATCAAGCTTTACTTTGAAGATCCACTTGAGAGCGATAATCATTGCACAATCTGGAGGAGGCACTAATTCCCATACTTCGAGTCGATCAAACTCATGAATTTCTTCTTGCATTGCTGTGAACCAAGATTCTTTAGTTAAGGCATCTTTGAAATCCTTAGGTTCAGCTTTCGATAGTACGGAGTTGAAGAAGCACCACAGGGAATCGATGGCAAGTTGTCTTCGTGTAGATACCAGGCGAGAAGGATTTCCAATGATGTTGTCAATCGGGTGATCGTTAGTCCATTTTCTGAGATGTTCATGATGTTGAGGGTAGTGAACTGACGTAGCCGTGTTTGAATCTTCTGAAGAAGTTGCCTCATTGGAAGGTTCAGGAGCAAATATGTTTACAAACGGCTCATCAACAGGTTGAGCGAAGGGATTTACATCAAAAGAGTGATCCAATGCCGTTCCTTGATGTTCTGAAGACGTTTGATTGTTTGAAGTAGGTTGGCTCTGACTAGATGATGGAGCATCCTGATCAATGGAGATGGAAACAGATGGACTATTAGTATCTAGAGGAGCATTTACAGCAGCAACATTAGGTTCTACAACTTGTGGATCAGGCTTGATAATCTGTTGAGACTCAAAATATTCATCAAACATTGGATCGAATAACTTCTTCAATTCCTCACTTGTGGGAGGTACATAAGGAACAACAGTAGTGGAAGACTGTACAAGTCCTGAACTAATTGGTCCAGGTGTCAAAAGGTTAGATGTAGGTCCAGAACTGGAGTGTCCACGAGCCGTATGCTAGGTCAGCTCAATTAACGTGACATGAATGGTTTCCATGATTTGTCGGGTTCTTTTGTTGTAGATTCGGTAACCCTTTCTATCTGGTGCATAACCAACAAAGATCCCAATATCAGGTTTTTCCTTCAGTTTACCCAAGTCTTCACTATCGTTGGTTGGGTAACATAATGCACCAAACACACGTATAAATGAAAGATCAGGTTTTCTATCGTGCACCAGCTCATAGGGGGTTTTGCCGTGAAGAGGATAAATCAGTGATCGGTTTTGGGTGTGTTAGGTCACCATTTTGTAACATATAACATATAATCTTTAGAGAGAGAAAGAGAGTAGAGAGAGAAAGTGGAAGGAACTCTTAAAAATGAAATGAAATGAACTTTGATATTCCTAAGAGAACCAACACCCTCCATGGAGGGTTTACATCACTATTTATAGTGTCTAGGGGTTTACATGAGTTTCCACTATTGTCAATATTGCCCCTTAGACTTTAACAAAACATGTAAACATGAACTAAACTTATGTAAACATGAATAATACTTAACTAAACAATATACTAAAGCAACCTATTACAAAACTTAATGACCGAGACTTGATATTAATAAAACGTGTTCCTAACAATCTCCCCCTAAGGGTCGGTCATCAAAGGTTGCGTGACGTCATCATCTTTGTCTTTCATCTTTTACATTCATAGCTCTTGACGTCTTTAAAAAATGATTAGATGGATAGTGATTCTTTGTTCATCAAGCTTTGTTCATCGTTGTTGATGTGATCCAATGATGTAAGTATCTCTGCCTTTAGTCACTCCTTTGCCTCTAATGGATTACCGCCTTTCCAACATGCTTATACATCTTTGACGTTGCTTTAATCACATAAATTCAGATCTTTGTCATTCAACTGTATGGATTCATTTTGACATAGAATCATTCTTAGACTTTTTTGCATCGATCTTTAGTGAGAACCTTTTGTGGACTTTGAGAAGTATGTATGAGCATGTGGAACCCGTGTCACGATGGTGGTTGTACCTGCATGAAATTTTGTTAGTATTAAACAACTGGTACTTACAGGTTCCGAATTAGAGATTGTTATCAGCATAGTGTGAAAACTCTCTCTAACCCTTACCAAGGCCATTCCTAATCGGATACTCCCGAAGGAGCTTACACGGACATACAAAAGTACACCCATGATTAGGTGAGTCGCTGGAGATCACCCCACGACTGTAGACCACGTTGAGACCACCGCGAACACTAAGCGTAACCTAAAAGGAGTTACCGAAGTGACCTGCTGTCAGGGCTGTTTGATGTTGAACCTGGCAGGATTTCCGTTCAATCATTGAGAAATACACAAGCAATTCCTCTCATAAACGTTCTTGGCAGATTGCTAAGATCTGCGTAGGACTCTAAAGTTTACAACTGGCATCCTTAATGTGGGACAACCAGTTGTGGAAATATTCAGTGTTTTTTATGAGATCTTATGATGAATCTCGGGGCTCTAGACTCAATAAGTGCACATTTGGTTTCCTATGCGGAGGCATGGAGCAGAGGGCCTCCTTTTTCAAAATCAACTATCTNGCAGGATTTCCGTTCAATCATTGAGAAATACACAAGCAATTCCTCTCATAAACGTTCTTGGCAGATTGCTAAGATCTGCGTAGGACTCTAAAGTTTACAACTGGCATCCTTAATGTGGGACAACCAGTTGTGGAAATATTCAGTGTTTTTTATGAGATCTTATGATGAATCTCGGGGCTCTAGACTCAATAAGTGCACATTTGGTTTCCTATGCGGAGGCATGGAGCAGAGGGCCTCCTTTTTCAAAATCAACTATCTCTAAGAGAAGGTTGATAGATTACACCGGTTCCCTGTGAGAATGAAACAAGCACCTTTTGAGAGATACTTGAGTGGCTAGAAGGTTTTAGTGCAGTGCGTCACTGGATCCATGACGACTTTGTTCTTCAATACCGGTGTTGTCTTAGCAACAACCAGTAGTAGATGAATTGAACCCGGTGTCTGCCCTAAGGTTGATTAAATGGAGGGCTATTTCTTTTCACCCTTTTCTTTACGTTTCTTTTTAATTCTTCAACCCCTTCTTTCCCTTTCATTCATTACTCCTTTTTTCATATCATACCTAAGGACTTCTAATTCTATCTATTGGTGTTGTCCCTGGGTAGATCCCTCCGGCTCTGGCGGATCATAGGACGGTTTTCCCTAACCTTAGTCAACCTTATATCTCCTCGACTATCCTATTGTTGCCATTAGAACCAAATGATTGAAATTCTCCTCAAAGTGTTTGTGAATAGAAACTTTTGTTAACACTTTGAGGGTTTTGATTTCATTAGAAAGACTCCCCCTTCACATGTGCTCGTGTAATAATTCATAAATTTGCACATGCGGGAGGAGTAAGCACTTTTGAATTGATCCATTATTAATAAACTTGTACCCGAGGGACACGTTTACGTTGCTTAGTTAAAGGGATCCATTATCAGCTTTTAGGTGATAACTAGCCCTAATAGCTAACTTGAAGTTGTTAACATTCACAAGTAAGGAAGTTAGACCCGTCAAAGTACTTATTTACTAAGAATTTCTCAAATTGGTACACTCTACTTGGACAAGTCCTCTTCGAGACACGCTTACATCACTAGTTAGACTAGCTTGAAATTATTACCCGGCCAGGACAAGTCTTTTTGAATTACTAACTTTTGATGTACCGTCAATTCGAGGGTTAGACCTGAGTCGATCTCTTACGAGATACAACTTTTCCTTTTTCTCCCCCTCAAAAATAGCATATCAAATGTTGTTTTTGAGAAACGTTTGATTAAAATATGCCTTTCGAGTTTTATGGGGAGAATCCAACGAGAACTTTTACTTTAGAACAAAGGTCTTTCAAGTACTCCCCCTCAAATAGTGAACAAGCTTTTTGAGATTTTAAATACGAGAGGGAATACTTGTTCTTTTGAGCAGAATTGTGAAATTTTTGAAAAATATGGATTAATTCTACTCAAAAGTAAGAAGCTTTCGCTCCTTATATTAGGATTGAGGCACTGATGCGTACCTCAGGGTCCTTTATTTACAAGTGCGGGTTGTACACTGTTATGTGTGCACAAGCCAAAATAATGTTATATTAACATGTGATAATGAAAAATTAATAGATAATGATGTACCAAAGGGTGATCAATAAGATTAACGGTTCATCAGGACGACGGTAAGTAAGGATGTTTGGAATAGGTGCTCTTCCTCCAACCAAGCATTCCAATGTACGAATGTGATTTCTGAACTTCATACGTTGGTCGATCCTATCCATGAACTTTAGAGCTTCTCGTACATCATTCCTTATCCAACCCCTTTTTATTTCCTTGATCATAACTCTTCAGTCTTTGTTCCAGCTGAATTCTGACCAACTTGAGAGTCTGATCCTCGAACTTGTGAGTCTCATCATATCTCATGAATCTCTTAGCTTCTCCTTTGGTGAAGACAACTCCAAATGGTTTTCTGATGAACGTGCAGGGCTTCATACCTAAGTGAATGTTCGTTTGTGGAGCGGTGAAGATGAGAGAGGTTTGATAACTTTCAACTCCTAATTGTGCATCTTCAACCCTTGCCCGTATGATGCGTTGACGAGCAAAGATTAGAAGTGAGTTGATGAGATCATACTGAAGGCTGCCAGGAAGATTTTGAACTTTGCCTTGAACCTTAAGTACATACAAATCTTCGATGTCATTAGGATTCAATCGATGATAGTCAGCTTCACTGAATGAATACTCTTTGTCATCACTTCGTCTGACTACAATTTTGTCGAGAAAGTTGTAACCATATCTCTTTTCAGTTTCAGGAATATCTGTGATGCCAAGAATTCGGTGGTTTGTGTATGGCTTGCCTTTTGATTTGAATGTTAACTTCCATTTGTAAAACCATCTACACATTTCTGGCCAGTGAAGAATTCCCATAGCCGCTTCAACATTGTACTTGGAAACCGATGATGAGTGCAAACCCTTCATTTGGTCTTCAAGATTATCAAGAAGGTATGATGCAGCCTTGAACTTGGAGAGAGATGTAGCATAACGGTGTGCTGGATCAGTGTTGCCATGAATGAGATACTTGAGATTGTTGTTAAAGAAATACTCTTTCGGGATCTTAGTATTGTTGGGAGGACCAATGAGGGATAAAGATTGGGAGAAGTCTTGAAACGTAAAGTCAGGATCATTTCTAGGATAGATTCTATCCCATGAAGGCCTCTTTTCCCAGGTGATGTTTTCTGACAGAGCACGTGCACATTCTTCGATGTTTATTAAAATTCGAGTTCAGATGTGGTGCATGTCTCGTATTCTGTGAACCCTGCTTTTCGAATCTCCACTAAATCAGAAAGTAGAAGTTTCTGGGTTTTCATGATCTTCTTGATTCTTTTGGTGAAACCTATAATAGAACCTTCTATCGGTACTTCTGATTCAGGAACATCAGGGTGAGCATCGACCATTTCATCGAACCAATTGTAAGTTGGAGCAGAGGTGTCAATCCACTCTGGAGGTGGTATGACTGGAGCTTCTGTAGGTGGTTCTGTGATGTCGGCAGGTATCTCCTGTGGGATTTCAAATCCTGGATTTGGAGCATCCAATTCCTCAGCTTCTTCCATTTGAACATCAGCTACTGAATGTGTCGGGACTTCATCAGTAGCCTTAGTACTTGTTCCTGCTCTTTAAAGTCTAGTAGTGGAGCCATGCATTCTTTTGCATTTGCCTTGTTGTTGTTGTTAATCATTTGGATCGTCATGGCGTCTCTTAGTAGACTTAGTCTTCTTGCAAGCCTCACCTTTCTTTTCAGCCCTTTTGATTGACTTAAGCAGTGCTTTTCGAAGGTCTTCCTCATCTGGATCATCTATGATTGCTTCCAACATCTTTCCCTTAAGATTACTAGCAGAAGGTGTAGAAGGTAGAGTCTGAACGGTTATCGGAGTTGTTTGAAACTTTTGTGTTACGACCCTTTCCAGATTATCTTTAACGTGTTGTTCCACAGTTCCTGGAAGTTGTTCACGAACATATTTTCGAACTTCTCTTGGTAATCTATTCTTAACTCTGTCTGCCACTGCTGCATCAATGTTGTAGACTTTGAATTGTTCAAGGTCTTTCTGTTGTACTGAGATCTGCTCTTGTAAGTTCTTCATATTTTGTTGTAATGATCTTAGCAGACTGGGATGAGCAGTTTCTTGTGGATCTTGGGTTGTCTGCGGTGGAAGTGGTTGAGTCATCGAAGGTTGATCCTGAGATGAGGTTACTTGAGGTTGTTGAAGTGGAGCAGTAAATGGAACAATCTCATGACTTCCGGTGATGTCAATGGTTGTGTCATCCGTTTCTTGTTCTTTTGTCTGATCATCATCATCATTCCGAGTTTCATTATCACTTGCTTCATCGTCAGATTCTTCATCATCATTCTTTTCTTCATCACTTATTACTCTTATTCTTTCATCACTACTTTCTGTTTCTCCTTCAGATTCTTCAGCAACAGCTTCACTAACATCTCTATCTTTGTCACTGGTCTGTTCTTCTTCGTCAGTAAGCTGTTTTTCTGATCTTGAGGATGCTTCACTCTTATCGGAGTTGCCTGAATCAGCTGAATTTACCTTTTCAAGTTCAGTATCAGTTTCTGAGAGTGTTTGAGAACCAGTTTCCTCAGACTTATCTTCTTCTGCCTCCTCAGATGACTGAACTTCTTTTTCGACTATTCTGGAGCCAGACCCTTCACCTTTCTTTCGTAGCTTGGCTATCCTTTCCTCTTCTGTGTGTTTACTTTCTTGTAGGACAAATTGCATTTGTTCGTCTTCTTCAGATTCGGACATAGGTGGAGTTCCAGCTTCTTCCTCTTGAGGTTGTTTGCCCTTGCCTCGAGTATCTTTTGCCCGTTTAACAATTGTTTCTTCTGTATCCTTTTCAATCGGTTCATCACGAATGGTAAGTTTCCTTGTAGGTTGGCGAGTAACTTTCTTTGATCTAAACTTGGGAGCCTTGAAAGTCTTTTCAGTACCCTTATGTTGGGATATAAAAGATCAAAGTACTACTGGATATCAAAGTGCTGCTCTTCAGAGTACTGCTGAAGTATTAAAGTCAAAGTACTGCTATTGATCAAAGTACTGCTCGTTGATAAGTCAAAGTACTGCTTGAAGATAAAGACTGAATATATTATTAGAATTAGAATATTATGTAATCTAGAATATTCTATTAGTTAGGGATTGTATACTTGTCGTTCAAGTTATGTAAACCGACTAGGGTTTTCCTTGTGCCTATAAAAGGATCCCTAGGTTGGCATTAGAGATAATAGAGTTTTACGAATACGATTTAGAGAAGTTAGAGTTGTAATAGTCTGCATTCTACAAGCAGATTTAAGGTGTTATTATAATCAAAGTTTGGTTAATTCTTCTTAGCTTTGTTAAGTAATTCCGCATACTTAATAGAGTAATTCAGTGTTTCATTGTTAGTAGATTAGGATTTATCCAAGGCTACTAAACCCTTAACAAGCTATATAATAGTTTGGTCAGAGTATATCGATCCAACAAGTGGTATCAGAGCTTGTGTGGAAACTCTGATTAAGAAGAAACCCTATACCTTAATCAACTCAACAAAGATGTCAACGTCCGAAACCCCTCAGATGACTTCCATCACTACAGTTCGCATTCCTACTGTCAAGAAGGGAGAGTATGATCTATGGAGCATGAAGATGAGGCAGTACATTGCTATGACTGATTCCTCTCTCTGGGATATCATTGTCAATGGCAACCAAGTCTTAGAAGAACCTGTGCATGTTGAAGGCCAACCAAAACCACCTAAACCTACTCTACCAGCTGCTGTCAAGAAGGCTCAAGACAAGGTTCTCAACATACTGCTGTCTGCCATACCTGACAGTCATCTACTTAAGTTTCATAATGCTCAGGATGCAAAACAGTTGTGGGCTGCTATCAAGACCAGATTTGGAGGCAATGAAGCTTCCAAGAAGATGCATACCAGTTTGTTGAAGCAGCAGTTTGAAACCTTTGCTGTTGGAGAAAGAGAAGGCCTTGACTCTGCTTATGAAAGATTTCAAAATCTTCTAAGCATGCTAGAAATTCATAATGTCTCAGTATCTTCTGAAGATGCAAACTTGAAGTTTCTAAGAAGTTTGCCATCTGCCTGGCATGTTATTGCTACCATGATCAGAGGTCAACCCAGCTTGTCTACCATGGACTTTGATGATCTCTACAATACTTTAAAGGTATATGAGCAAGAAACAACTGGGAAAACTAGTTCACTCTCACACAACATTGCTTTTGTGTCATCTACCAAAACAAGCAGTCCTTCTACCAAAAGTACTGCTTATCATTCACAAAGTACTGTTGGTGAAACAACTGTGCTTTCTACACCTAGTAGAGATTTTCCCACTCAATCAGCTTCACCAACAATCAACTGTGATGAAGTTGTATGCTCATTCTTTGCTCAACAAGCCACTCTACCTGTCACCTATGAAGAAGATTTGTTGCAGATTGAAGAAGATGCTTTGGAAGAAATTGATATCAGATGGCAAGTTGCTATGATCACTGCAAGGATCAAGAAGTTCATGAAGAAGACAGGAAGGGGTATTGATTTCAAAGCCAAACAGGGAATTGCATTTGACAAGTCAAAAATTGAGTGCTTTAATTGTCAAAAGACTGGTCACTTTGCAAGGGAATGTAGGTTTGCAAAATACCAAGCAAACAAGATGGCTGAGAAACCCAAACTAGAACTCAAGGAGCTCCCAGATTCTAAACCAAAAGCTTTGGTGGCTCAAGAAAACCTTTCTGAGGTTGACTGGAGTAATGAGTTTGATGATGAACCAGTAACTTTTGGTATGACTGCCATGGAGGTATTTGACTGGAGTGCAGCTTTTGATGAAGAACCAGGATACTCTGCTGGAGAGCTTGGAGGTTGTGATTGGAGCTTGGAGGATGAAGATGAATCTGTTCTGCTAGCTTTGGTTGCCACTTCATCCACTTCACCTAATACTACTGAGGTATGCTCTAAGTGTAGTGATGTTTATCAAAAGGTTCTTACTGATTATGTGTCTGAAAGAGATAAACATAATAAGGCTAGGTCAGAAGTTTTAGGTTACCAATTGACCTTAGAAAACTTAGAAGCTAAGATAATCACTCATGAGGAAAATGAAGTAGCTTGGGCTGAAAAATATCAGCAACAGGACTACCAATTAAAGTTAAGTGAATGGAAGTTAGGATGTAAGATATCAGAGGTTGAAAAACTCACTAAAGAAAGGGATGATTTGTTAAAAAAACTTGCTAGTTGGAAAGAGGCTGGTCTCACACATGTTAGTTTTTGTGAAAAACAGAGAAGGACAAATATTAAAACTGGTCTAGGATATGGTGATGAAGATAATTGCCCAGATGAGAATCCACCTAGTAATAAGGAAGAAGGTAGTTCAGAAGAGGTCTCCACTAGTGAATTTGAAACATGTACTGAAGAAAATACATCTAGTGATGATGAACCAATAAGCCCCACACCACCTGTGTTTAAAAAGGATGAGGGATATCATGCAGTTCCTCATACTGTTGGAAGTTTTCAACCACCTAGGAAAGATGTTTCTTGTTATGGAATAGACAATCTAGAGTTTAGAAATAAACTTAAGGGTCAATCTAATCCAGATTCATCTGAAGTCAAAGTTGAGATTCTAAAGAATCATGGGAATACTGGGGGATCAGGGAATAATGTAAATGTTAAGAGCTCTACTAAATCTTTTCAAAAACCAGCAGTACCTTATCAAAAGACTGCTAATCATTCAGCAGTACCTTCACAAAACACTTTTCAAAATACTGCTGATGTTAGAAACTCTTCTCATTTTTCATCTAGCGGTCACTCAGGTATGAGCTATTATCATAATAGAAAAGGAATTGGGTTCATGAATCAGAAGCTATGTTTTGTTTGTTATAATTCCTCTCTCTGGGATATCATTGTCAATGGCAACCAAGTCTTAGAAGAACCTGTGCGTGTTGAAGGCCAACCAATACCACCTAAAGCTACTCTACCAGCTGCTGTCAAGAAGGCTCAAGACAAGGTTCTCAACATACTGTTGTCTGCCATACCTGACAGTCATCTACTTAAGTTTCATAATGCTCAGGATGCAAAACAGTTGTGGGCTGCTATCAAGACCAGATTTGGAGGCAATGAAGCTTTCAAGAAGATGCATACCAGTTTGTTGAAGCAGCAGTTTGAAACTTTTGCTGTTGGAGAGAGAGAAGGCCTTGACTCTGCTTATGAGATATTTCAAAATCTTCTAAGCATGCTAGAAATTCATAATGTCTCAGTATCTTCTGAAGATGCAAACTTAAAGTTTCTAAGAAGTTTGCCATCTGCCTGGCATGTTATTGCTACCATGATCAGAGGTCATCCCAGCTTGTCTACCATGGACTTTGATGATCTCTACAATACTTTAAAGGTATATGAGCAAGAAACAATTAGGAAATCTAGTTCAACCTCACACAACATTGCTTTTGGGTCATCTACCAAAACAAGCAGTCCTTCTAACAAAAATACTGCTTATCACTCCCAAAGTACTGTTGGTGAAACAAGTGTGCTTTCTACACCTAGTAGAGATTTTCCCACTCAATCAACTTCACCAACAATCAACTATGATGAAGTTGTATGCTCATTCTTTGCTCAACAAGCCACTCTACCTGTCACCTATGAAGAAGATTTGTTGCAGATTGAAGAAGACGATTTGGAAGAAATTGATATCAGATGGCAAGTTGCTATGATCACTGCAAGGATCAAGAAGTTCATGAAGAAGACAGGAAGGGGTATTGATTTCAAAGCGAAACA
>LBNU01032946.1:2556-14316 GCA_014162995.1 Artemisia annua
GTTATAGAGGCTGACGGCGTCAGAAGTGGATCTAGGTGATCCGACAACCCTAGACACGGCGGGTTGACGGTGTCAGGACTTATAACCTGACGCGTTCAGAATGTATTATATATATATATATATATATATATTAGGATTTTCTTTCATTAAAGTGTGCAACTTTTGGGAGAACTTTAGGGATAAACCCTAGGTCGAATTTACTATGTTTTTCAAGGGTTTTCCACCCTTGTTTCATCCATGCTTAGTTAAAGATAAGTCTTCCATCAATCATTCAATATGTCTATGTGTTGTTTGATTTTATCTTATGCTTGTCTTTATATTAACATGCTAGGCTAGGTTTTTCTTGTGTTTGCTTAGATGTAATGAAACCTAGCTATTGATTATTGGTTGATGGTTTGCTATTAATTGTTGTGGGTAGATGATATCGATGTTTGGCTTGGAAAAACTGGCTAACTTCCAATTGGTAACATGCTTGAACGTTCTAAGAAATATGAATCGGATGTGTACTACGATTAATTTGGTTGTATTTAATGCATAAGTAATTATTAGTGATTTCATGGTTTGGATACTAAACGTGTTGCCATAGGATGAAGTATGCGCTTATAGAGTTAGGGAAGATCGTGCACAGCCCTACGAATGGTATTAAGGAATACAACCCGTCATCTACACAATTGTAACAAACTAATCAACCGGTAAAAGATAGCTAGGGAGTAATGAAATCTAAGTAAACACGCTTTTCTCCTTATAAGTTTCACAACCACTTTACTTTCTTGTTATTTTATTTTATTTGCATTTATAGTTAATTGGGTTAGTTAACTAGCAACTAATTCCGCCCACTCCTTCAAAACCGAGATTTTTACTTGCTTTCCATAAAATATAAAAAAAAATACAAAAAGAATCATCCCTCACCCTTAGACCTAATTAGAGTAGCTTTCAATCCTAACGAACACTATTCCCCAAGTAGAACGATCAATCTCTCAGTACTTGCCACTACACTATACTACATCGGTCAGGTACACTGCCTGGTGGGGATTGCAAGCTTCTCAAGATCCCTTGAGAAGTAAAACCTCTTGCAAGGTTGCAAAACCATGCATCAACAATGTTTTTTTTTTACTTCCGTCAGGTTTTCTAAATAAACTTTTAAGTTATGTAAAACGCTTCTTTTGGGATGGCAATGCTCATGGGAGTCACATTCATTGGGTTAGCTGGGACCGCATTAGTAAACCGAAAGATGAAGGAGGCCTTGGTTTCAAAGATCTCAAAACTTTCAATCTTGCTCTTCTCGCTAAACAAGGTTGGCGTCTCATCATTAATCCATATTCTTTTGGGGGGTCGTGTTTTGAAAGGCATATACCTCGACCAAATTTTATTACTGCTCGAAAGGGATCTCACCCTTCATGGTTATGGCAGAGTTTATTAAAGGGACGTGACTTATTGCTCCAGGGTATTCGCTGGCAAGGCGACAATGGTTCTGATATCTACTTTTGGACACAAAAGTGGGTTCCTTATCCTGAAGATTTCAATGTGCAAACCCCCGGGGGCTTTTGATAATTCATCCCGTGTTTCTGACTTCATTGATAATGGTTATTGGGACATGTCAAAGCTAACGGTTAATCTATCAAACCATGAAGCAAAATTTATTTCTGAAATACCCATCTCCCATACAAATATTCCTGATAAAATTATATGGCACTATAAGTCTAAAGGTAATTACACTGTCAAATCTGGTTATCGGATTGCTATTAAGTGGCTCAATCTTTTGAGCCATGAAACGACATCATCTTCTTCGTCTCCAAGGTATGAATTTTGGAAACATGTTTGGAGAATTAAAGTTATTCCTAAAATCAAATCCTTTTGGTGGAGGGTATGCTCTAATGCTATAGCAACTCGAGAAAATCTATTTAAACCAAATTGCTCACCATCTCCTTTATGCTAAATTTGTAATTCTCAAGTTGAGACTATGGAGCATTTACTATTTGAGTGTCCTTGGACAAAACCATTGTGGTTTGGATCAAGTTTTGGGCTTCGGGTCGAATTGTTATCTGGTAATATTACTTCTCGTATTCCCGACATCTTAAACATAACAAACTCGAAGTCGGAATGCAAGAAGTTACTCGCATCCATTGCCACCATCGCATGGAATATTTGGAAGTCTCGAAACAGATTGATTTTCGAACATGCTCAACCTTGCCTTGTTCAAGTAATTTCTGCCTCTAACATTATGATGCATGAAATAGAATCAACTCTTTCACACTTCCCAGCTTCTAATCCTTTTGTTCTTTACAGCTCCTCTCAAGAAAGTTCGCGTAAGTGGGCCCCCTACTTCTAACTTTGCTTTTATGTCTTGGAGAAAGATGGCATGCTTCTTCAGCAATTGCTACCGAACTTATAGTATTACGTAGTGCGTGTAGACTTGCAATGACGAAAAGGTGGCACAACGCGATCATTGAGTTTGATTCATAGCTTGCTATCTCTCTTGCTTCATCTGAGTCCGACCCTCCTTGGTCACTTGATGCTATTGTTGGTGACATTAAGGATTGGGCATCCCAACTAAATTTGCGTTTCTCTCAAATTCCTCGTACATGCAATCGCGTTGCACATACTGTGGCACATATAGCTTTCAATTCTGTTGCAAATTTTATTTGGGATGTAAACTTTGCTGTAAAAATTACCTCAGCGATGAGGAGTGATCTTGAATAAAATTTTCTTGCGTTAGCTTTTTTAGTTAAAAAAAAATGAAAAATGAAAAAAGACTAATGTCTTCCAAGATTGTTGTTGGGCGCTTGGAATGCCACTACTGGAAGTTCAATTCTATCTATTGTCCCTTTTCTTCTCCGTTTATTTATTTTTGCCACTTAAAAATTAACCCTTGGATCTTACCAAAATGACACAACACTCCCTCTATAAAGAAATATTTTCACATTACATTTTTAAATCTACTAAACTTTTATTACTACGTATCATCGTTATGAAACATATTTTGTTTTCATCTTTATCATTATTTTTTATAGATTCAATGTAAAAATATATATAAATCAAATGTCACTTTTGCTAACATATTTTCGAATAGAGTTTCATTTAATTACTTATATTGAATAATTTGTAGATTTAATAGCATAGAATAGCTACGAACTTTTTCAAGTGTTCCACATGTAAGTTATGAACTTTCTAAAATACAACAATGCCCATCAAACTTTCAAATTTTGGATCATTATCATACATTTTAGAATCATCTCTTTGCACTTAGAGTCATCTCTTTGCACCGTTAATCCTTTTGACTAACGACCATTTGTAATTAATTTAAAAATATGTTTTCTTTGTCACATTATATTTATTCGTCAGTTTTTATACGTTTTCAAATGTTTTTGTCCGTTTTCATATGTTTCCGTCCGCTGTTATACATTTTCGTCTGTTTTTATACGTTTTCGTCCGTTTTTAAACATTTTTCTTACGTTTTTATCCGTTTTTATACGTTTTTAGTTCGTTTTTCTTACGTTTTTATACGTTTTGCCTGTTTTTATACATTTTTGCCCATTCCTATCAGTTTTTATACGTTTGTGTCCATATAAAAAGGGCAAAAACGCATAAAACCGGGTAAAAACATGCAAAAACGGATAAAAACAGATATAAACAAATGAAGACGCATAAAAATGGGCAAAAACGGATAAAAACGTAATAGATACGTATAAAACACGGACGAAAACATATAACAACAGACGAAAACGTATAAAAACGGACAAAAACATTTGAAAACGTATTAAAACTTACGAAAATATATAATGTGAAGAAGAAAACATATCTTTGAGTTAATTATAAACGGTCGTTAGTCAAAAGGACTAACGGTGCAACGAGATGACTCTAAGTGCAAAGAGATGATTCTAAAACGCATGATTATGATCCAAAATTTGAAAGTTTGATGGGTATTGTTGTATTTTAAAAAGTTCATAACTGACATATGAATACTTGAAAAAGTTCGTAACTATTACATGTCATTAATTTCACACTTTTGTTATATGAAAATGAACAACATTTAATACTTTATGATGTCGCCGCACCGCGCAAAGTAGTAATTACGTATTAGAAACCAAATCCAAATGTTCTCATCTACACTTTAGCTTTATAGAGTTCATTACATAACTGTATATGCTAAATGTCATATAATATTTTGAATTATGTAAAAAAAACCTAACAACCTAAATTAACGAATAATGCAAACTTAATTATGTAAAAAAACCTAACAACCTAAATTAACGAATATTGCAAACTTTGTCATAGTTTTTAACAAACCTATATTTAACGAATACTACAAACTTTGTCATAGTTTTTTAAGGATAACCAATAGCGTAAGGTCAAAATCCTCATCGGATTTACCCAAGTACTCACGCTTCTTCATTGAAAATTTCAAGTGCCTCATATAGCAATTGTCCATATTACTGTTAAACATTTAGTACCCACCCATGACGTTCATTACAATGATATAATCATCATATTTCATATATAGTTTATTAAACGAGTAAAGTTAGTAGAGTAACACTCCAACCAACCAAAATTTCCTTCATATTAATCGATCTAACTTTTATTTTATTAATTTATCATATTAAAGTAATTACAAATATAAGTAATCTAGAATTACAAAAACAAGAAACGTATTAAGCTTCAACTTCCAGTGTGTATACATATGTCTCAAGAAGAACTAATCATTTTGTTTGAAGAACATAATGTGCCTTAAATATATATATATATATATATATATATATATATATATATATTAGAGTCGAAACCAGAGACGGACCCAGGATTTTTGAAAGGGTGTTGCACAAAAAAAAATTTTTCTATGGTCATGAGTACTAAAGTTGCATGATAAAGAATTTATTAGGTAAAATTGGGTGTTGCACGAGCTAAGAAAAGATATATTTTATGAAAAATTTACACTTCGTGACCAAAAATTGGGTGTAGCCCGTGCTACATCCGGCTCCTATGTGGGTCTGTCCATGGTCGAAACGGTGAAAGAAACTTTACAACATTGACAAGATACCTTATGTTTACTAAAGACTTACATTCATGTCTATATACTATTTATGAACAGAGGTGGCTCTTACAACAACAACATACCCAATCCCGTCGAGGCAGGGTATGAGGAGGTGGGATGTAAATAGATCCTACCTCTACCCCAAGATAAACCTAAAGGTAAAGAGACTGCTTCTAGAAAGATCTCCGGCTGGTGTGTGCAGTGGGAGCCCAAAGGAATCAAAGTTGGCTCTTAATCGTTTCAAAACTGAATCAAAGTTATAACATGAGGTTTTTATGAATAAATAATTGTACAAATTAAATTTTGAGGCCTTAATTGTTTTTTTGTTAACCATGGTTTCTGACCTTTTGGCGAACTAATTAATGGAGTTTGAACCTACCGCCACACAGACTCAAACCAAGTAAAGCCCTGTCTTTTCAGGAGGTTGGCGTGACCACTAAAACCCTAATCGTTATTTTACACACCGACATACACATGCATATGTTTTCTTACAAAATCGAACTAAATCAATGATGTCTTAATTTGTAATTTTATCCTTTTAGCCACTTTGAAAAGTAGGCTAATAGAACTAAATCCTCAAATTATTATCCGGTTAGCATTTTAACTACACCAAGATGTTTGTAGACCAAACTCTAATTGAGTTTCTTTTGCATACTTCCTGTTTATTGAGATGTATACATACTACTACACATTGTATGAGTTCCTATTTAAAATAGTGAAACATTTCTTATTTTAAAAGAAATTATTCAAGAGGCTTCTCTTTTGAAATAATTAAAGATTGTTTGTGATAAACTGATAATAAATGGCTTGAAGGTTCTTATGAACCCTTCTGGTAAAGCATTCGACACAAGTTCGTACAATTACGAAAGTCAACACGGTTATTTTTATTAAATGCTTGGTAAAACTTTTATAATACGAAACATTATTACAAATTTCTACCTATCTACCCACAACACTATATATACTCCTAACAAACACCAAACCAATGTGTTCATAACAAAAGACACAATGGCCGGTTATCATCAAAAGAATCTCGATCACTCGTATCAATTCCCGGCCATCGAAAAATGCAAAATACATGGCCGGGAAAACCAAACAGTCGTCACTGACCTAGACGGAACCTTACTACGAGGGCGCAGTTCATTTCCTTATTTCGCCCTCGTAGCGTTTGAAGTTGGTGGAGTCTTAAGACTCCTCTTCTTACTTCTAGCTTCCCCGATCGCGGGAATTCTATACTATTTCATCTCCGAATCTGCTGGAATCCGTGTTTTAATATTCGCCACCTTTGCAGGAATGAAAGTTTCAGATATAGAATCTGTTTCACGTGCAGTCTTGCCAAAGTTTTACTCGAGTGACCTTCATCCTGAGGCGTGGCGTGTGTTTTCGGCGTGTGGGAAACGATGTGTGTTGACCGCGAACCCTACGGTGATGGTTGAGCCGTTTTTGAAGGAGTTCTTGGGTGCGGATTTGGTTTTGGGGACAGAGATTGGTAGCTGGAGAGGACGAGCTACCGGGCTTGTGAAGCAGCCTGGTGTGCTCGTTGGAAGTAATAAAGCTGATGCGCTTTTGAAGGCTTTTAAAGATGTAACACTACCGGAGTTGGCTCTTGGTGATAGTAAAACCGACTATCCATATATGAAATTATGCAAGGTGATGTACAAACCAAAAATATTGATTTTACTTACTATCATATCTTATTAGCTTTTTTAGTTTTATTTGTTTCGGAGCAAGCCTTTGTTTTAGATCAAAAACATGTACAGTATATAAGTTTAGGTTATAGATTTTGAAGTTTGAAAGACAAACTGGACGTGAGACAACTAGAATCTTCATAATAGTTAAGGTAAAATAAGTATAATTACAGCCACAACTAGAATTCAAGGCTTTTACGATTTTATAAAAAAACTTGATGGTATAATAACTTTCAATTGATTAGCTATATTAACAAGTAGCATATCTTTATCTTTTATTTATTGCATACAACAATTGATTTTATAATCATGCAAGATTTCTATGCAATTATTTGATCAAAATGAAAATTATTAGTTTTTATACTTTTAGTCATTTTTTTCTATTAAGTATATTAACAAATTTCATATAACTTTTTGAATTCAGTTTTTTTATATTAAATCAAATTCAAACACCACCGTATTCTACTATCTTTTATTTATAGCATACAACAATTATTATACATTGACTTTGATCCTTTTTGGTCACTCTTCAACTGTAACTTCGGAGTACGTAGTTGATTTTTCAGAAATTAAATGTGATACAAATCCTTAAAACCATACTATATTTACCATACATTGACTTTTGAGTGCAAAAGAAATAAGAAACGAAAGTAAGTACGTGTTGACCACAAATTTAATGCGCCCATTTATATCATATATGATTCTTAAATGTACCCATCTTCTTAATTTCAGGAAGGTTACATAGTACCACCCGCAATAGCAGAGCTTAAGGCGGTGAAAGTCGAAAAGTTACCAAAACCAGTAGTGTTCCACGATGGCAGATTAGTCCAGAAATTAACCCCATTCAAAGCCCTAATCATCATTCTTTGGATTCCAGTAGGTTTCTTCCTTGCATGTCTACGTATTGCTGCGGGTGCCCTCCTCCCCATGCCATTTGTTTACTACGCTTTTTGGGCACTCGGCGTACGTGTCTACATTAAAGGAACACCACCACCTCCCGCAAAAAAATCTACAGGCCAAACGGGAGTTCTTTTCATTTGCTCCCATCGAACCCTCTTGGACCCTATTTTTCTTTCAACTGCGCTAGGCCGCCCTATTCCTGCGGTTACTTATTCTTTGTCTAGGTTATCAGAGATCATATCACCAATCAAAACGGTTAGGTTAACTAGAGACCGGACTACTGATGCTAACATGATTAAGAAGCTTTTAAAAGAAGGTGATTTGGTTATATGTCCTGAAGGGACAACATGTAGGGAGCCTTTTTTGCTAAGGTTTTCGGCTTTATTTGCTGAGCTTACCAATGAGTTGGTTCCGGTTGCAATGTCGAATAAAATGAGTATGTTTCATGGTACTACAGCTAGAGGGTGGAAAGGGATGGACCCGTTTTATTTCTTTATGAACCCTAGTCCGGCTTATGAAGTTACCTTCTTGAACAAATTACCTTATGAGTTAACTTGTGCTGATGGTAAATCGAGCCATGATGTGGCGAACTATATTCAAAGAATGATTGCTTCGACTTTATCATATGAGTGTACCAATTTTACTAGAAAAGACAAGTACAAGATGTTGGCTGGAAATGATGGCACGGTATGATCGAAAGCCTAAAGTTGTAGCTCCAAAGATCATGGGGTGCTGGTATTGAATGGAAATGGTTAATTGTAATGATGTATGTTGTACCAAATAATTTGGTAAATTGATATTATGTAATACAGCATTAGTGGGTAGATGTTAAATCAGATTATGTGAGCTTAAGCTAATTTCTTTTCGTCGTTTAATATACTTAATACAAAATGCAAACCATTTTAGTGACATGTTTCACTATATTTGATAGATTATGATATCTTAATTTGTATTTAGTAGAAATTTAAGGATTCATATAATTGATCTCTAAAATGTTTCTTAACAAATAAAATGAGAAAAAATGAACTAATTATCGATAAAATGTATTAATTCACGAAACGTTAATATCAACTAACTTGTCTGCACGCCTACCCCGAAATACGTACATGGAAGATCACTTTGGATTATCAGTGATAACACAAAAATCAATTTTTGTTACTTTTGAATTGATGGACGAGTACATCTTGAGTGGCGGCACTTGACCGGACAATTTTAGGTTAATTCGAGATTGTGATATCGGAGCTAAATTTCGATAATCAACGCAAGTAAATGAGTGTGAGATATCTTAGCTGTAACGACTACTTTTTCGTTACGAGATACATCACTCGTGGGTCTTTGCCATGCCTCCCATCCATTGGAAGTTGATATTGCCAAGGCAACTAGCCAAGAGATCGTTCAAGTCGTAGATAGGAACAAGGCCGGTCCTGAGTTTTCTGCTACCCTGAGCGAGTCGACAAAAGAATGCCCCTTGTAAACAAACAACACAATATCTTCGAAGGTTTTGTAAGCTAGTCAAGTTACTCGATTTATCTTCACTCTAATTTTTATTTAGTAAATAAAATGTTACAATATAACGATATAAACTGCAAATTACAAATTCAAAACAAACTTTAAAAGAAGATTTTTTTTTTAACTAACTTTGAAAACAAGATCATCATACGTTTCTTGAAGAAAAACATCAATTATCTTATTGTAGTCAACATTTGCAAAAAATGTCACACAATCACAAAAGTTGTCATAATTCTATGAACGTAGCTTGTAACTTCTAGCACTATATAACTAATAGAAAAGAACTCATAGTAAAATGATTGTAAGCCTAAAAATATGATTAATTATGTGACTAAACAAATGTTGTTCTTCTGCTGTCGTCAACAGGTGCTGACACTAGGGGTGGCAATTTCTGACCCAACACGAAACCCGACCTGAAACTGACACGAAAATTAACAGGTTTGGGTTGAGCTAAATAGATTTCGGGTCAGGTTTGGGTCGACATATCTAACCCATTTATTAAACAGGTTAGGTTCGGGTTGGGAATAAAATAAACGGGTCGACCCGCCAACCCATTTAAGATTTTTTTCTTAAATTATAAATTATTTATATTTAATTATATGGGTTAAAAGGTCGACCCGCTAACCCGTTTAACCTGCTTAACTCGTGTAATGTGCTAACTTTTGTATATAAAACGGGTTAAATGGGTCAACCCAAAACCCATTTAGCATATTCAACTCGTGTAACCTATTTAACCCGTCAACCCAAGTATATATACAGGTTAAATGGGTCAGGTTCGGGTTACGTGTGAACAGGTTAGGGTTTGATGTAGTTGATCCGATGATTTAAATGGGTCAGGTTCGGGTTGGGGTTTTCTGACCCGCCAACCTGATAACCCGAACCCACCAACCCGAACCCGACCCGAATTGCCACCCCTAGCTGACACATAAAGTTAAGCATATAACTAGATATACTATTTAAGCATGTAAATCAATGCTCTAACTGATATATGCAATGATAATAAAATATAAAAGTTAGGCTTTTTAATAAGATAATAAACGTCTATAATTCATATTTCACATAACAGTAATGCTAAATATATTTTGTAATTTTGAAAATAATTGGAATTTTATTTTAGAGGACAATTGAATATTTGATTGCAAAACTTTTACATTATCTATATAGTACATTTGTGGAGGACGGGGTTTCCGAAGCTATTAAAATACTAATATAAAAGGAGCCCAACGTTGGGCTGGATGTGGCCCGAGTATATGGCCCAAAGGTATGCCGCTACTATTTTATCATGGCTAGGTTGTGACCCGTTTGTGAATGACAGGATAATAACGAGTTCATACTTCGCTCTCATTGTTAAACATGTGGCTTCAACGACTGTGACTCACCAAACAGACACACAAACCTAAGAAACACTTGTATCTTCCTCATCAATACCATCGACTGAATAAGCAGTTGTCCTAAGAAATTACACACATACAAATCCTAAAAGGTTCGCATCCGGATTAGACTATCGAAACACTTAACAGTGGCGGCAAGCGAGCAACAGTTAGCTATGTGAATGTTTTTTTTATTATTTAGAAGTTTCATTCTCAGCTTTATTTTGTATGGTTTTATGTGTTTTGTATAGCTTATATGATTTGATTATATGGGTCTTGATTCACTTTTGATTTTTCTTTTTTAGGATTGTATATGGTAGCCTGCGAACCAAAAGTTTATTGAAGATGAAAGGTATGTATATTTTCTTCAGACTGAGGTTTCACTTTTGGTTTTTTAGGATTGCTGTGAATTGAACTACAGGTATGATGTCAAGGTGTTGCCGGATGCGTCTGATAGATTAAGAGAGAGGGTTAACATTTGAGGTATTTGCAAGGCCATTATTATTATTTTTTTATTTTTCATTTAATGTTTTGAGTTTGATTATATTTTTGTCTTATGGGTTATTTGCAAGATGATTAAGAAGTCAAAAAAAGCTAATCTGAACGCGGTTTACTGGACTAGGAGTGTCACTTATTTGGTTATTGAATAATTGTTGTTTTTTGTATGTTGATAGGGATGAAGAAGACCAAACTGCCGCTAGAGCCGATTTTATGTGACCGTTGTAAAGGTAACGAAGAACATGATTACTTATTGGTTTTTTTAAGCTTATTTCTGTCAAATTAGTACTGAAGATTTTCAAAGAGGTATGCTAAGGCTTATGATTAAAATTAGTGTAGCGATGAAAGGGTTGTTGTTTTTGGTGGAACACACTTATGGTGAAGAACTAGGACGACGAAAGGTCAGTGATGCTGTGCTACCGTATGCTCCATATCTTTCATACACTGGTACAAAAAGTTCTATCAGTCACGCCCAAAATGCGTGACGATAGGCATATAGTCACACACGTTTTTTTCGTCGTGTTTCACCAAAAGTCCCGCCACCGTAGGTGGCATATGGTGACGTTGTTGAGTTCGTGGCCTTTTCCATCGAAAAAGAGTGACCAAAACCCCGAATATGTGTGACAAATTAGGCACAAGTTTTATTGGATTAGTCATTATCCGTGACCGTAAATACCTTATAGTCACACGAATATTTTTTGAGAGTAACTATTGTTTGCCCTTTGGCCACATAAATATATAACATATGTGACATTTGAGATGAGTC
>LBNU01032947.1:1800-18517 GCA_014162995.1 Artemisia annua
TATATATATATATATATATATATATATATATATATATATATATATATATATATATATATATATATATATATATATATATATATATATATATATGTTAACTTCCAATATTTATTTATTTTTTTCTTTGAACAAGCCATCTATCAATGTCAACTTCTGGATATTGACCCTTTCCATATATTCTTTGCAGACCAAACATTCACATTTAACCAACCGGTTTGGGATTTCTCAAATGTAAACCATTTTTATATATAGAGGAGGGTAAGAAAGGTTCCCCAAACGATGTTGGACTTCATTAATCTAATCATCTAATGGCAATTGGCAAAGAACATAGGTAACACCGTTAAAAGAAGGTTACAATCTGTCATTTATTGGATGTGATGAGACAAGTTGCATAGTTTCCATACTCACGAAAGTTTTTCCTTCATTGAGGAAACAACTCTGCACCTATTGAGCATATTCTATAAAGGTCACTTGAATAAGGGTTTACAAGGCATTGCACCAATAAAATGTAACTAATAAAAAAGGTCTGAAAAGAAAATTTTAGTGGCTTTAGTTTGGCATGTTTGACATGTTTACTGGCTTATGTTTGACATGTTTCGGCCAACTGTAAACATGCTACCCTCGTTATAAAATGTAACTAATCAAATGGTAGTATATTTGGCCTTATGTATATTATATAGATATTCATGTTTTCTTATTGAAAGACTGATTTGGAATTCCACGTTCAAAAAGGCCAGAAAAGAAAATTTAGTGGTACACGAATAATTAAGTGCGGTAGGGAAAAAAATGCTCATTTCAATTCATAATCACATCAATCGATTAGATGATCCACCAAAGAAATTACATCAAATATGTGTGGCCATCACTGGTCGTTGCATTGAAAGTAAGAAAAACATGAAGTCTGATTTTCTTTTATATGAAAAAGTAAAAAAGAAAAGAATAAAAGAAGCCAATTTAGAGAAAGTTATACGTAATACCAAAAACATATGATGAAAAAACTGAACTAATTAATTACTCCGTATATTTCTAGTATCAAACTTTGGTTTTAACACCAATATACACAACGGCAAATTATAGTTTAAGGCTTTTTCTACAAGAACATTTTTTAATGTGAGATATTTCAACAAATATTTATTACTAAATTTGAAATATTGAACCAAAACGGTGACAAAAATCGTAGGTTCCAAGAAATTCAAATCTATAACTTTATTTTTAAAGACAAAAATCCACCTAATACAGCTTTGTCTTTTATAAACCACTAAACGAGAAAAACACAAAACTACAATAACTATAAGTCTATAACCACATATACACGTTTGTAGTTGGGTTGGCCAAGGCCCACCCCAACATTTCAAGAGTTACTACATCTTCTATATATTACGTAGTATTAATTTACAACTGGTCCATTAATGAAAGATAATTTACATATTTGGCCACATAAAATCCCAAAAATGATAAATCATATGTATAAATTGTGTGACATGAGAGGATCAGAGACACAGATTTATCTAAATTTATATGTGATTGTATCACACATTTATTATAACATTTTCACACTTTATTTATTCAGACTGAAAACATTTTATTATTTTACAGTGTTCTAATTTTCTTACGTTAGTTATTTTTCATTTGTATGTAAAGGCAATATCACTTAGATGCTACAAACTAATTTTAGCATATCTTTCTTTACTTTTCAATCCAATCTTAGCATCACAATTACAATTATACAGAAGATATATTGTAGTTTTTTCGTGCAAGTTATCTTGCGTAGTATCCATGCAATTAGAATTAAATTGCTTTTTAGCAACGATATTTCATCGGTTGATTGCCATGTTTATATTTGGCCCACCCTAGTATAAAATCCTGGCTTCGTCACTGCACATATAATTCATTTTTAGTTTTTAGATGCACCACAATATATTTTCTAACTAAAATTATATGTAAATACATATATTATTGTATATGTATTTCATCAAGTTAGATAAATCTTATCTATTTTTCATTCTCTGCGAGTCAAATTTGTTGCTAGTACTACATTGCATCATTTTCACTTTAAAATCGTTTTCGAAACTAATTGAAATGCATCTAAATTAAATGAATAAAGATGTGTCTAATTTAAATCGATACATCTCCAAATGCGTGGTTATAAGCATCCTTCCGATAACAAAGCTTTTATTAAAATATCAGGTAATTGTTTGAATTGAACCTGTTTTCATTATAGTATGAATATGCACCAAATTATCAAGAGTGAACCTTTCGGTGGAAAGGACTGATGTCGGCATATCACGCCACAATTGATGGCAGGCATGATTAATGTCATAAAAGAAATTATACCTCGTTTTTATTGACGTTTACGTTTAAGAAATAAGAGTAAAATACAACGTTAGTCCTCAAGGTCTTTTGCAAATTTCCAGTTTAGTTCAAAATCAGACCAAATTACTCCAGGTCTCTCTAGCGTTTGAAATGTTGCTCGCCACAAGTCCAATTTTGTAACGACGTTAGCTTTTCCTTGTTATCTCCTTTCACGTGCAATACACGAGGGTAAGATTTTTTTTTCTCTTATTTTTTTTTTCTTTTCATTGTATTTGTTTAATGTTTCTTATGTACTTCACACTTGTACTTTCGTTTTTTACATATTTCGATTTCCTACACACACACATTGACTTATTTTCACTTTTCCCTCTAAGCAATATCTATGTTCCGCGCATGGAAACACTTCAGCAAGTGCTTGAATGATACTCTTAAACAAGCATAAAAAAAATTAAAAATTTAAAAGAGTATTAAGATAGTAAAAACAAACCAACTGGGCTAGCTCAGTTGGCAACCAAGGTAACCTTGGGGATGTATCTTTGGAGAGGTCTCAGGTTCGAGTCTCACCATGGACCTTCAGGGGCCCGAAAAAATAGAAGCAGGAGTGGGGTTTATCCCATAAGGAGAAAGGTTCGATGCTTGCATACTGCCCAATTGGATGTCACTGTGGGCTCGAATCACTAACTACTAACTCGCCGTTCAAAAATATATATATAAAAGATAGTAAAAACAATATTGTACCTTTTGTCTATCTAATTTAAAAGTAAAATTAGAGTTTTTGTATAAATCAACGTCATCCCCCCCAACATGTTTAAAAATCAACACCATGAATCTATGCATTCAGCTTCCAGAATGGCATAAGCAACATGACATATGCCAATGCCATTGTTAGCATCGATTCCCAAAGCTGTTAACACTTGGCCAGGGAATGTGTCATACCCCGTCTATGGCGAAAACACGGAGTGTAACGGACGGAGTCGTCATAACACATTGATATATACATAATCGAGAAATTTTAAATGAATTCGTACAACGTGTCATGACGTCGTCCGACACAAAAGTGAACTTGTGTCGTAACTAGTCATTTTCACGACAGACATAGTTAAATGAAAAGTAGAGTTTATGTCCACAACCTGGGACAAGTCTATAACATAATATATATGTTAAGGGTAAACTAGGTGCATTAAATGATAACAAATCCAACAAAGTCACATTGCACATTTTCTACGTTATGCCTCCTCAGTGGTCTCACTAGAATCTTGAAACTCTTAACTCCTTAAGCATTAATATTACCTGAAAAGGATGCTCGAAAGTGTCAACACAGGGTTGGTGAATTCACGGGTTTAGTATAACATAAATGTTCCTGTGAAGTACGAGTAGGACATATATTTGAACGATATATGCAAGCACTTAATGTAACACACAACGGTACAACTGAATCTCGTGACAAGTACCATACAGTAAGCCTTATATTCACCCAAAGTCAAGAATCTAAGGGACGAAAGTTGGTCGAAATGATTAGTATACCAACTACAAGGGTGGGGGCATCAGCCTAATAATACGATCAATAACTCTCCGTCGGCTTCAAACCAGAGTTAAACTGTTGTAAAATTATAACAAATAATACATTAAGGCACATATTGCAATAAGAATGCACATCTTGTCCGAAAAGTATGAAAAACAACATAGCCACAGCATAAAAGTATAAAAGATTTTGAGCAACCTTTTCCCTAAGAAAAGTACAAAAATGGGATTACAAAACTCACCTTAGCACACAAAAGTAACGAGAATAAATGAGCAAGCTTGAAGTATAGATCGACCTAACCGTGACGGGCGTGACCTAAATCAGTAAGACGCCTTAAGGTTACAATGATATGGTTTATATGTACATGAGTTTTGAGAAGTTATATCACCCATATAAACTTGTGTTTAAGTTTTATAAAGTTTTACAACAAAATCATTTAGGAAAAAGAGTGAAACATGACTTTTCTTATTTAGTTCAAAAAGACAGCTTCTACCAAATTTTATGACCCAACTTTGGAAGACCATAACTTTCTCAATTCTTAATGAAATTCCGAGATTCATCTTCTAGAATTTAGATCTATGTCTTATCTTTAAAACCCATATAATTTACATTCGTTGATTCAGAGTTTAAGACACTTAAACTGTTGTTACAAGATACGTGTTCCAGCAGCTATATCTGTTGGACACTTGTTTGTATAAACTCGTTTTGGGATGCCAAACCACCTCCAAAATTCACGATTATTAGCTTAAAATCTTCCTAAGACACTAAGGTATCCTGTCGTTGAAAGAAATTTAACAAAAGTGTTGAGTAAGATAGTTAAAACTCGTTCACAAATGACTCTAATTTCTGGGCAGAAACCCTAGTTTCATAACATTGCTTAAATCAACTTTTTATACAACAAATCTAGTAGGACGATATCAAATCTATGCGTTACATGATAAATAATGAAATATGAGTTTCTTGAGACACTTACAAGAAGAAATGAATGAGTTTGATGATTGTGAAGTGAGCTTGGACTAACCCGAACACTACAAACCCTAGATTCTACTACCAAAACCCTTGCTATCCTTGGAAAACCTGAAACTTTTTGTTCTTCCTTATGATTAGCTGATTTTGGAGAGAAAATTTTTTTTTTTTATGTGTGTTAAATGAAGGAAATGGTGGTCCTATTTATAGGGCAAGGAGGGTGGAAGTAACTAGGTGTACATATGATGAAAATGACTTGACAATGCATGGTTGTGCATGTGATGAAAGTGACATAAGGGGGCGCGCGAGCGGTGGTGGAGGGGGTGGGGGCTGGTTTTTGATGTTAAATATGGGAGGGAAATATGAAAGTTTTGAAAGTATGTAAGTGTATAAAGGTTTAGTAAAAAGGTGGTGAATTGCTGGGTATGTTGTGCATCTATGCATGAAAGAAAAATTGTTTACAAGTGAAAACATACGTATGATTACTAAATCATGATCATGAACATGTTAATGTGCCACAACGTAAAACGTCTAAAGATGGTTCTCGTTATGCGTGGGATAACCTAATGATTATGCGTAAAGTTTACTTTTTACTTGTTTAGAATAAAATGTTCTAGTTTATAAATAAACGTTAACCTGAAGTTGTCAGTTGTCACAAAATGGCCCACTCATATTAGCCCCATCCAACCCCAACAGTTCCCTTCTAGTAGCTTTGAATCCTTACTTTAATGCACCAAAACACACATATATTATCTTGAAGACTCTATTGGAGCATTATGATCATCAGAGAGTTCATGTTGACATTTGAATGTGGTTCTAGGATTTTGGGTTGTCAACTCTAGTACCTAATCTCTTAACAAATAATATTGACCCTTGTGATCACCCCTTATCAACATGTCAGCTCTTGACTTTGCTCTGAATGCCTTCATATGAGAAACATTTAATTCTCATTTCTTTTGAAGTGCATCTTGGACTGCCCTTGTAGGAATATTTGGATCTGCACTGATTTGATCAATGATATAATGTGATAAAAACTTGTAGTTGCAAGCTTTAATGTCTCTTGACTGTAGACATAAAGGCTCACTTAAATGAGTCTTGTATATCCAAGATTCCTTACTATCCTCTTTAGTGCAATGTACCCAAGGACACTACTTTATTTCCTCATAAATTATTCCCTTTCCTTTGTCTTTATCTGCAGCATCCAAAATTGACCTAGACCTCGTTGTAGGACCATTAGACTAACTTGCAGATTCTTTGGAGGGCCCATTATCATTAAGGCCAAAAACAAGAAACACATGTGGTCCTTAGTCTCCTTTTGTCATTCCTTACCAATTTCATTTTTCTTCTTGTTTCTATTGAATGCATGTAAACTATATCATTTACCTGGTTACTAGAACCAAAGCATTGGCCTACAGAAAAACCATACTTACTCACTACACCATCATCTTGTTGTTTCTCCTTTCTTAACTGTCTAAGTTTTCTATTCCTAACTCATCATCAGCTCCAGAATCACTTTCAAATTCTTAATTATCAATTACATCTAAATCATTCTCATCAAACATGGAATCTGGAACTTGATCATTCAAACCTTGCACATCTTGTGTTTTACTGACATTCAACCCAAACAAAGTTACAACAACATCAGGTTCATCTATAATGTCATCCTCATTATAAAATACCTCACATTCCTCCTCATTTTTACAGTGTTCCTCCTCACTATCTCCTTCGTAAACATAATAGTCATCATCTATCCTATCACTTGAAATTACATCATCATAATTTTCCTCTAAATTTGTGACAACTGGTAAAATTAAGAATCGGATTTAAAATGCCGTATTATAAATAAAATGAATCGTTAATAATAATGAAACGGTTTTTCAGAAATTACGAGAATTGGTGATTGATTATGTGGAATGTGATGCGTATCGTTGATTATTTGTGTGGAATAATTGTCATTGGACCATTTCTATGGCATTAGATTAGGCACTACTTCGACTCTGGCACTAGAAACCTAATAAAACTATATATATAAAGTTTGGTTATTCGGAAATAAATGATGACGCACTTATAGTCACATTTCGTGAAAGAAAACTATTTTAAAATAATGGCGTACATATAAACGTGTATTGAGGATTTTGATAATAAACATGGGCTCAGGAAGTAAGAAGTCGGGAGTTAATGAGAAATGGTTACGTTTTATGTTATAAACGTATTTATTATGAAAATTAACGGAGAAACGTGTTTAAAGTGATGGGTGACGATAAAAATTTATGTTGGCAAGGTTTAATATTTTTCGTGAATTAAAGTATGCTTTTTCGGGAAAGTTATTAAGATGTTACACCGTAAGTCGTTGTTTTGGCACCCGATTTGAAAATAAATAAAATTAAAGGACCATTTTATAAAATTCGGATATATAATCTTTAACCCTAACCCTACCCACTTCATTTATCACACTCCATCTTCTTCCTCTCTTCTCTCTTAACTGCAGCCGCCGGCCACCCTACTACCACCACCACCGCCGGTCCCACAACCTCACTGCCACCACCAAAACGTTCACCACACTCTCCTCTATCTTTGGCTATACCACACGCGCCGTCAAACCAAACCCCACCATGTCTTTCTTGCTCACCGCCGTTTACATCACCTCACACCACCATTTTTGGTCACTCTCATTCATAGATCTGTTGCTTTCAAGGTAAGAAAACGCGTTTCACGCGTTATTAGACTCGGTCAATGAGTCAAAGTTATGATAAAACATATTCGGGTTGATTTTGAAATGGGTTTTGATGTTTTTGAGTTAAATATAAATGGGCTTAAGATTTTGTGAATAAAAACGTGATAACAAAGATGGTATCATGCTCGTGTGTAGTTGTGTGTGTCGAGTGATGTAACCATGAGCTTAAGCTCACGGAGTTGATGATGTTCTTGATATCCTAGTTGTCGTGTTCTTGTGATTTTGAGTTTTGTTCTTGTTTCGGATGTGGACATGTTTGGAACCGTTTGGTTTGAGCCGAGGAGTAGGATAGGATTATAGATTTGGTTTTGAATTTGAGGTAAGACATTGCAACTGTTGGGGTTGAGATAGGGTCCGTTTGGATTGGAGTTGGCGATGGGAAAGGTTTGGCCGAGACTCTTATAGTCTCAGCAAGAGTTACTGATATTCTGGTTGTTGTTGTCGTTGGTCCTCGTGACGGGGAGAGTAAGCCGAGACCTTGGAGGTCTCGGCAATGGTCTTTGTGGTCAATGTTATTATTACTAATTGTAGTGTTGGTTAATTGTGGATTCGGGTTTAGTTTCATTTTGGTATGGTGCCGAGCTGATTGTGGATGGTTAGGATGGTATAATAGAGTTATGTTGTTGTTGCTGCCATGGGTTGGTTGTGGGCTGTTGTAGAACCAAGCCGAGACCACTAGGGTCTCGGCCAAGATTGATTGTTTTTGTGTTGCTATTTGCTTATGTGTAGGGACTGACGAGGGAAAAGAGATGATGACAAGTTGAGATGTTGAGGTCTCGGCAATAGTTTTAGTATATTAGAGAGGTTGTTATTACTTTTTGTGGTTGTTTGTTGTGAACTTTGTGCAAAGTCGGAGTTATCTTGACTTGCTAGTCACGGTTGACTCCGACAAAGCCGTAACATGAGATTTGGAGACATATTTGGACTTAGACGATATTAATAGTCCGAGAGTGATGACTCGGACTCGTGAGCTCGAAATAAATAATAACTCGTAAATAAATAAATTTGACAATAAAAATTTATAAGTATATATATGGAATTGTATATATTTATAAGTAATGAGTAAATAATACCAAAGTTAACGTTAAATATTAATTAGCGAATTAAAAGTGAATTAATATTTGATGAAAACTTTATTATTTGGAAAGGTAATACTTTCAAATAAAACGTAATGGATTCTTTTATTAACCTTGTTTAACGAAGAGTTATTATAAGTTTCGAGTTCACACAAAACTAGGATTTTCCCTAATGCTAAACATTTTGTATTTAGTTACGACCCCTTAGGTGATATATCCTACGACCCCTTAGGTGGTGATATAGTTTTGGAGGAATAAGCGAGATGTATGCTTGGTGAAGTTATTTGGGATGATTAGTACGATAAGCTTTGACAATATGATTTGATGACTTAGTAGACTATAAGAACTTGTCACATAGATTGTTGTGGTTTTGTTTGGTGAAGATATTGGGAAGTGTGAGTTCACCTGAGTCTTGATGAGTCGACACTGCACACCCACATGGATACCAAACACTAAAACGAATTGAGAAAGAATTTTCGGAAAATGAAATGGAATACGTTTGGGATTGGGAAATATTTATTTGAGAATTTTACTGAAGAGTATTGATATTATTAGGTAGTGCCGAGTCAGTAGTCGCTGTTGCATGATAATTGACACTTTCTATGCTACTGTTGATATTTGTGCTATTTGCTGGACCTGAGGTGAGTTCATAGCCCCACTTTTACTCGTATTTTAATCATTTTAATGGTTTTTCCTAAATTTGGGGGAGAATACATGCTATTGTTTTCTTGGACCTGCTACTTCTTCGTTTTGCTATTGTGTGGACTAGTTTTAGGGTAGACGGAGGTAGTCGTTGACCTAGAGCTAGGGCGTTTGACCCTAGTTTGGAATAGACGCTATCGCGGCCTAGATTCGGGGCAGTCTCGGGTGGTTCCTTGCTGTAGCCTGACTAGTGACCGCTGAGGGGCCCGCTCACTATGACCATTCATCTTTCCTAAGATGATAAACGATTGATTGAGATTGTGATTGTGATTGTGAGTCTATACCTACTCTAGTTACACATAGCGCTAAAATTCTTCAGGTCCCGTATTGATTTTACTTTAAACCTATGAACTCACCAGCGAAAGCTGACCTTTTTAAGCATGTATTTCTCAGGTAATTAGAAGTCTTGCTTTCACTACTTGGACATCGGTTGTGCTGCTTGGATCTTGGCTTGGCTTGAGACATCGATGGAACTCTGATATTTATTTTAAAGACCTGCTATGTTTTAAATTATCTATTTGGGCTTACCTATCTAAAACCCATGGATTTATGTAAACTTTAACTCTTCTTGACTTTGGTTTACATTATTATCTATGCTATCTCGTTATCTATACTTGTGATGGTATCAATTCACGTAGCACCCCGAAAGCTTGTAAGTCTTCCGCTGTACGAATTTTGGGGGTGTTACATGGGGTATTACTTCATGGAATCACATGTTACAGTAATAGAAAACGACTCAAAAAGAGATGTTTATAGAAAATAGGTTATCATTCATTAAAAAATCAGAGTTTTTACAGTAAAAGGTATACTTTTACTAATGTTGAGGTCCCAAAGTCTGAGTAATAGGTTATGTTTGAATGATAACCGGTTTGAAAGTCCTCCGAGTTCAGTGCCTCCTCCTGCCATAGCTCCGTATTTCACTATACCTAGGATACATGCTTAAAAAGTCAACACTAGGTCTTGAGTGAGAATCATAGGTTTAAGTGTTAGTGAATACAAGTTCTACAGGGTTCAGTTGATACACCCTTCAAGGAAAATGTAGTGTTTATGATAAGTGTAATGCGTTCTACAATTATCATGAGTGGGGTATGTTGCACTAAGCTCATGAACCACACGTTAACAAACCGGGTCATGGGGGCTGCAGACCCAACCATGAGGGGATAGGAAGAGTAACTTGCCAAAGTTAACTTTTTAGAGGGTTCAAATATAATACTTATTGATACCATCTAGAAAGATGTAGTATCAACGGGAGTGGTAAAACTCCAATAGATCTATCAATTATATTCGCGTTCACTTGTGTAAAATATCACAAGCGATTAGATTCATGAATTTTGGTTATGTAGTGGTGGCAGATAGTTAACTCGTGCAACAACCAAAAAAAAAGACTTGTATTCGGTTTAAGTAAAAAGTAAGCATGTATCCCCCTCACAGGGTTTGTAAAGCATTTAGAAAACGTTTAAAAGGTGTGAGGCTATGAAAACTCACAGAAAAAAAGTGTGAGGCTATGAACTCACCTGGGCTTAGAGAAATCTAATTGATGTGAAAAGTGACTCGGGAACTAGACTGCCTTACTCACGTATCCTGATGTTGTTGTAGTTGTGGATGTATGTCAAGCTTTAGTTATTTGGTTTAAGTTTCTTAAGTAATTATTCTTAGGGTTTTTAGAGTTTCAGATATAACATAACACTGTTCAGGCCATCACAATTCAGAAGTATAAGACTCCTCACATGAAGCTCCTTACTATTGTATTATGTTATCAACATAATACCGTCCAGGACATCATAATTCAGAAGTTAATACTCCTCACATGAAGTCCCTTACTATTGAGTTATGTGTTTATTTGGAGTTTAGTTATAACATAACACCGTTCGGGCCATCATAATTCAGAAGTATATGCAATAATCGTTTGAGGAGTCAGGACACTTTAAATCGTAAACCCAACAAACTCGTCAAAACGAAATATCCACATAATACTCCTCACACGAAGCTCCCTAGTATTGTGTTATGCTTCTAACTTTAATACTTTTACTTTATACCCTTATAGTTTTAACATATTTACAAAATCTACCCTAAACTTATAATACTTATATTATTTAGGTTTATAACTATCTAGACTTATCAAAATTAGTCCTTATACTTATATATTTTAGTAAAATGACAGAAATGGCCCTTGGAATTATAGGTTTTCTATATTTACCATTTATACCCTTTACTTTATAACTTTCACAAAACTAGTCCTTATTAGTTTATAACTATTTTACTTTCTATCCTAAGGAATTATAACTTTGCAAAAAGGTTCCTTATACTTATAACTTCTAAGAGATGTCAAAAATAGTCCCTACACTTAATATTTTCAAAAAGTTACCATATATACTCCTATGCATGGAAAACTTTGCAAAACTAGTCCTAATTTCATACAAACTATATTTTTATGAAACAAAAAGGTTTCCTAGCTTATGTTTAACTAATATTAGCTTATCTAAGTTACCTAAACTAGCTTATAGCTTATGGAAAGGACTTATAGCATATAAACATGTATTCGACTATATTTAGGGTTTCAAAAAGAAAACTAGCAAGTTTAAGTGATCAAGACTTAGGCAAGGGTTCCTATGTGATCTAAGGCAACCTAATACTATCCTAGAACTGAAATAAAGCTAATAGAACTAGTTTAGAGCTTACGTGATGGAAAACTAGGGTTTAGCAAGGGTTTAGGGTTTCTCGGTGGTATATGAACTCGACAAGACCTCAAGGCTCACCCTACTTGACTCCTAGGACTTCCAAGACTTGTGTACTACTACTAGGATTAGAATATATGAGGTGTTTAAGAAGGGAAGGTGTGGTTTGAAGTGAGGAGGGTGCGAGGGTTTATATAGCCCTCATTAGCCTTGGTGGCCAAGCAAGGGGTGTTTAAGTGGCACGAGGAGGGGGAGTGACTAGCCACAGCTAGTAGGTGACTAATGGGAGCGATAAGGGTGGTGTGGAAGGTCTACAATGGCGGTTAGGGTTCATGTGGAGGAGATGAAGTCGCGGGGTAAAGGAGGTGACGAGTAGGTGATGAGGTGGGTGCTAGCTAAGGTGCTAGGTTATGTATAAGGTGGTGTGTAAGATGCCTAGTAGGCTGCTAGGGGTGGTGGTAGGGTGCTTGGGTGCTTATGGTAGGTTATTTCTAGGTTTAGATCTTAGTTTTGTCCTAGTTTTACTTAGGGAGAGATTAGGGTTTTGCCTAGGGTTTAGTGCCTAATTTAGGGTCGTATAAGTGTCTAGTGACTAATCCTAAGTCCTAAGAGGCTTATACTAAGTGATGGTAGCTTATGGGAAAGATTTGGGAAGGTTTGACCTAGTTTCCGGGAAGTTATAACCTAGTTATGGTTTTATGCCTAAGGGACTTGTACCTAAGCTCTAATGGGTTGCACTAGTGCCTAAGGGTCTAAGGTATCCTAATGTTCCTAAGGTAACTCATACTTAAGCCTTGAACACTTTCAAACTAGTTTAGTTAAGCATATAGGGTTTAGTAAGCACACAGACTTAATTAAGGCTTAATTAGGGTTTATTAGGGTTTTGTGATGAGTTTAGAGTGTTAGATTGGTATATTACTTAGTGTGGTGTTGTTGTGATCTTATGCTTGACATACCAGAAGTTTATAGGGTGTGAATATAGAGATCTTTGGCTTGTGTGGATACGTGAGCAGGTCTAGAGAGTCATGCAAGTAGTGAATGCACATAAAAAGCAAAAATTTACCTGTGAAATACCTACTATAGGTATTTGTAATGGGAATGATAGTGATGAGATTTTGTGGGTTGTTACAGACTTCAAGTCCGTACATATGAATGTGTGAAATTATTGGATATGTATTGGTCTTTATGAGAAAGCGAAATTAAAGTATTGCTTTCGTATTTAAGGCACAACTAATGGCACACAATATTTTCGTAAAGACATGGAAATGATCATAAGGACATATGTTCTCATGTGGTGGATCTAATAATGTATTTAATATTTATAAGTCTGGCAATAAAACAAGTAAACGATATGTGTCTAAAACATATATGAATAAAGCTCATGTGATGTTGAGATTTTCACGAAGCATGCTAGTGAATTTAATGCTTAAAGCATATATGAAAAGTTCTTGAGAACACTACTCATTGTATTGAATTATTCAAGTTTAGGTCATATTTATTATAATTGTCTTACTGTATAATATTGTACCAAATAAAGAATTATGTTTGCGTATGAAACTTTATAAATAGTTTGATTTTATGAATATAAAGGCAACTAAATGCATCGAAGTTGATTTTGTTTCTTAAAAAGACATTGTTTGTCTTAACTTACAAATTGAACACCTAAATGATGAAATATGTGTGCGTCATGAAAACTAAAGAAATATGCTAACAATATTAAAATGAACAAGCGACGCTCATGTTTATGAAGTTACACAATGTTAGGAAAGCCCGGCCCCCTTGATATATAAACATGATGATCACAATATTGATTTAAAAGTGTGATATTGAATGTGTATGAAACATTTAAAGTTCTCGCTAGTTGTCATACATGATATAATATATCATTCATTTTGAATTTGTTGGCAATGAATAACTTGTGAAGCATGATGATATACTTGAATGAGATGCATGACATATACTCACTAAGGGATTAAGCAAATATTTCGATATCTTCACGGTACAAAAGACATCAACCACTATATAATAGCCTAACATGACAGCGCCACATAAGCGTATCTATTCCACCTCATTGATGACTAGATGCCACTCATCGATGACTGGATTGCCTATGTGGCACGTATGATAGTTGCATTAAATTTCGGACAATTGGTAAAAATGTCACTGANAAGACTGGCCACCTATGTATAATTCAGGTAGGAATCATGTGATGCTAAGAGTAGTTGCTTAAACCCTCATCGAGAAATTAATTTTTCTCATCCTCTATCCAAACGCTTTCATTTAAGAGTGATTTTATTCCTCTACCGTCCTATGCAATCCAGCCGTAATCGTCGCCGTACTTTGATTCCGAAGATTCCATTACGCTAATTTTCATCCTGGAAAGAGAAACCCTTTTGCATAGCGTCCTATGTAACCCTACCTTTCCGATAATTCTAGAACCCGGAGCGATGCGTAGACGAAGACTTCGAGTTGGACGAATTCCTGATAACTCATGATCTCATAAGTGGTAGAGAGATGTGCTTGCTTGTAGCAATCATGTCATACACTACGACGATTAAATTCCGGGAGCAATTAACTTATAGTAGGAGCGAGTGAACATCTGCCTTGTTACTGAGGAGAATGAGAAGAATGAAAAACGTAGAGAATACGTGCCAATCGTTCGGATTCCCCAGGAATAGTCCTAGACGTCTTGCCGGGACCCCACCTGTTCGACAAGTGAAATTTCAGATCGAGTTAAGATCTGGTGCTACATCCGTAGCCCAAATACCTCATCAAACCGCCGTATGGAACCGGAAGAACCTTCGAAAAGATGGACAGAGTTGTCAAAGAAGGGGGATCACGCAGCCAAGTTTGTCAACATAGGGAGCTCTGGTGAGACTTATAAGGAAGGAGAATAGATCTTTCTTCGTATACCCAAACCGTCGAGAGTTGAATAAACTACCGATGAAAATTCGATGCCCGTTACCGAAGATCGATGATCTGTTCGATCAACTCCGATGTTCGAGCGAAATGTCAAAGGAATAACCCGCGATTTGGATGCCGCCAACAGCGATGGATTGGGAAGAGAGATGGCTCGAAGACTACGTTCATACTTGTGGTGGCTATTATAGCCCTAAAGTGTGTCTGATGGTTAGCCGTCGCCCAACCGCCTCCGGGAATAGCTGATGAGAACTCTAATAGGATGGGTTGGGATAGTATTCAACCCCATATATCCTAAAACCCCTGAGACAAGTGTGTAGAGAAACACGGACCGAGCGTGACATCATAACAGCTAGAGAAGGAGATAGCTATAATACGAAACTCTGTGAGTATGGATTCGATTGGACTGTAAGATCTCTTGGTCATGCGAATTGCATTTTCGTGGATCTCATCAAGAGTTGGTCAATCAAGAGTGGAGAATTCCCCTGCCAGTCTGAATGAGAGACGTCGATAATTGGAATTGCTGGGAGATTTCGGAGAACTAACGAAAGTCTCCCGAGATAGCAAAACCTTAGTGGACTNATATATCCTAAAACCCCTGAGACAAGTGTGTAGAGAAACACGGACCGAGCGTGACATCATAACAGCTAGAGAAGGAGATAGCTATAATACGAAACTCTGTGAGTATGGATTCGATTGGACTGTAAGATCTCTTGGTCATGCGAATTGCATTTTCGTGGATCTCATCAAGAGTTGGTCAATCAAGAGTGGAGAATTTCCCTGCCAGTCTGAATGAGAGACGTCGATAATTGGAATTGCTGGGAGATTTCGGAGAACTAACGAAAGTCTCCCGAGATAGCAAAACCTTAGTGGACTAAACCAAGAAGAGGTAAAGGGTAAATAAAATGGAAAGTAGGAAGGAAGTAGGATAACTTCCAAAGATGGAACGGTGTAGTACGCCTGCTCTTATTATTCAAAGGAAGGTGCAGATGTGGTTGCAAAGTCTTGGTGTTTCGTAAGAAAATCGAGGAACGTTTTGATATGAATGGAAAGGAAGCAGGATGACTTCCAAGGAGGGAACGGTGAAGAACATCTATCTCAGTTGTTTCAGAGAAAAGTGTAGACGATGTTACTTATTTCGATGTTTTGCATAAAGATTTCTGAATGGTTTTATGTGAATAAAGGAGGAATATATTGCGTCTCTTGCCAATCTGAGACGTGCGAGAGAAGTCATGTTGTTCCAGAGTGAACTTTGGGTGTAGTTGTATTTGCACCCAGAATCTGAGAGACTATACTGGTAGTGTACAAGGTGTATAGTATACACCCAACATGAGGGTACGACATACCCTAGACCGGAAGGAACGAACCGTCGAGGTAGAGTAGTTAGAGAGAACTACATGGTGGTAACTACTGCAAAGATTTGCTATTATAGGTGTGAGGAGAATGTGTCGCTGACGTTTTTAGTCGAGCAGTATGTACGCACATTGAAACCGCTTGATGAATACTGAATTTTAGCCGTAGGTACCTATTCGTTGTTTTGAGCAAATCCTGAATTGAGCCAAATCATTGACGACGTTAAATTCTTACTTCTCAACAACTTGATACACGGTCTAATCTCGTGACAGTCCTTGTTTGATGAGTTGCGAGATTAAGCTAAAATCAAGTTGTTACGGGGTTTAAGGTTTCGGTGATTTTGCTCAAAGATGGGAAGGCTTATTCCATCGAAATAGGCTACCCGATGATTGCCTTTGATTAACACGCCGAGTTTGTTGAAAGAGAAGAATAGACAGCTATGAGAATCTTTTTGGTA
>LBNU01032947.1:19171-33665 GCA_014162995.1 Artemisia annua
CGTGAAAAATCTGGCGATCTAAGACAAGTCGTATCGTTGTCATTGAACTTGTTGGAAATTCTGAGTAAAGCCCTCCACTCACGTTGTGAATGTGAGGATGAAATCAAGTGAATCTATTTTATCTCTATTCGATCTTGATGGGTAATTCTAAGTGAAACCCGGGACGGGTTTCTTCTGAGGCTGGGAGGCTGTGACAACTGGTAAATTTGAAAACCGGATTTAAAATTTCGTATTATAAATAAAATGAATCGATAACATTTATTGAAACGGTTTTCAAAAACTACGAGAATTGGTGATTGATTATGTGGAATGTGATGCGTATCGTTGATTGTTTGTGTGGATTAGTATATCGTTAGACCATTTCTATGGCATTAAGTTAGGCACTACTTCGACTCTGGCACTAGGAAACCTAATAAAACGATATAAATAAAGTTTTGTTACGCGAGATAAATAGAGGCGCTTTTATAGTCACGTTTTCATGGGAAAAACCTATTTAAACGCGTGTTGAGGATTTTGATAACAAATATGAGCGCGGGATGTGAAAAGTCGGGATTTAATAAGAAACGGTCACGTCTTATTTTTACAACGTACTTATTATCAAATTTGATGGAAAAACGTAATTTAAGCGAATGGCGGTGAATAAAGTTGTGTGTTGGCGACGTTTGCTATCCTTCGTGATTAAAAGTAAGCATGTTCGGGAGAGTTATTAAATTATAGCACCGCAAGTCCTTGTTGTAGCACCCTAATTGAAAATATGTAAAAGGGAGGGACCTAATTGCAATTTTTGGATATATAATATCCCCTTACCCTAACCCTCCAACTCATAACATAATCTTCTTCATCCTCTCCCCCTTTCTTCTCTCTTCACCTCAGCCGCCGGCCACNGCTTTTATAGTCACGTTTTCATGGGAAAAACCTATTTAAACGCGTGTTGAGGATTTTGATAACAAATATGAGCGCGGGATGTGAAAAGTCGGGATTTAATAAGAAACGGTCACGTCTTATTTTTACAAACGTACTTATTATCAAATTTGATGGAAAAACGTAATTTAAGCGAATGGCGGTGAATAAAGTTGTGTGTTGGCGACGTTTGCTATCCTTCGTGATTAAAAGTAAGCATGTTCGGGAGAGTTATTAAATTATAGCACCGCAAGTCCTTGTGGTAGCACCCTAATTGAAAATATGTAAAAGGGAGGGACCTAATTGCAATTTTTGGATATATAATATCCCCTTACCCTAACCCTCCAACTCATAACATATTCTTCTTCATCCTCTCCCCCTTTCTTCTCTCTTCACCTCAGCCGCCGGCCACCCTAGCACCACCACCACCGCCGGTCACCTCACCACACCGCCACCATCAATCCACTCCTCATCATCCTCTCTTTCGTTTGCTATGCTACACGCGCCCTAAAAACGTCTCCACCACCTTGACATTAATCCACCGCCATCACGAAACAACACCACCATCATCATTCACCTCTAAAACTTGTAGATCAAGCGAGAAGAGGTAAGAGACGCGTTTTACGCGTGGGTTTGACTCGTCCCTGAGTCAANATATTGTTTGATTCAGGAGCAGATAAAAGTTTCATGTCAGATACGTTTGCCCATTTCATTGACTCTACCCCTTCTAAGCTAAACACCACATACGAGATAGAAATGGCCAACGGGAACCTAATTAGCACCAACACTGTTCTGAAGGATTTTACCTTAACCCTTGTAGGAGAATCTTTTCCTATTGACCTAATGCCTGTCCAACTCGGTAGTTTTGATGCTATCGTCGGCATGGATTGGTTATCCAAACATCATGCTAGGATTCATTGTGACGAGAAAGCTATACACATCCCTTTCAAGAATGAAACCCTCATTGTCCATGGCGACAAGAGTAAAAACCGATACGGGATCATCTCATGTCTTAGAATGATAAAACACCTGAACGAAGGATGTCAAGTATTTATGGTTCAGGTAACGGAAAATAAGTCAACCGAGAAACAACTTAAAGACGTACCTATTGTTAAAGAATTCCCCGAAGTATTTCCTGAAGATCTATCCGGTCTTCCACCAACCCGTCAAGTAGAATTCCAGATCGAACTAGTGCCTGGAGCGGCACCAGTAGCGAAAGCACCTTACAGGTTGGCACCTTCTGAAATGGAGGAACTATCGGATCAACTAAGGGAATTATCCGATAAAGGTTTCATTAGACCAAGTTCATCACCCTGGGGAGCCCCAGTGTTGTTTGTTAAAAAGAAAGACGGATCATTTCGAATGTGCATAGATTACCGAGAGTTGAACAAACTCACTGTAAAGAACCGATATCCTCTACCCAGAATCGACGATTTGTTTGACCAATTACAAGGATCGAGTGTATACTCGAAGATTGATCTAAGATCAGGATACCACCAACTGAGAGTTCGGGAAGAAGATATTCCCAAGACAGCATTCAGAACACGTTATGGACACTATGAATTTCAGGTAATGCCATTTGGTCTAACGAACGCACCCGCAGTGTTTATGGACCTAATGAACCGAGTGTGCAAGCCATATTTGGACAAATTCGTAATTGTGTTCATAGACGACATTCTGATCTACTCTCGTAGCAAAGAGGAACATGCCAATCATTTGAGAACAATCCTAGAGTTACTTAGAAAAGAGAAGCTGTACGCAAAATTCTCAAAATGTGACTTTTGGATTTCCACAGTACAATTTTTGGGACACGTGATCAATAGTCAAGGCATTCACGTGGATCCTGCAAAAATTGAGGCAGTTAAAGATTGGTCACCACCCACAACTCCCACAGAAGTACGTCAATTTTTAGGTCTTGCAGGTTACTACCGGAGATTTATAGAAGGTTTCTCTAAAATCTCAAAACCCTTGACCAAGTTGACTCAAAAGAATGAAAAGTATGTTTGGGGACAAGAAGCAGAATCAGCCTTTCAGTTACTAAAACAAAAGCTTTGTGAAGCTCCAATACTAGCATTACCCGAAGGAAGCAAAGATTTTGTAATATATTGTGATGCTTCGTACCATGGTTTAGGCGCTGTTTTGATGCAACGAGATAAGGTAATAGCTTATGCCTCACGCCAACTAAAGAAACATGAGGAAAACTACACAACTCATGATCTAGAACTAGGAGCAATAGTATTCGCTCTTAAGTTGTGGAGACACTATCTATACGGCACTAAGTGTACCGTGTTTACAGATCACAAAAGTCTTCAACACATCCTAGATCAAAAGGAGTTAAACATGAGACAACGCCGATGGTTAGAATTACTTAGCGATTACGATTGTGAGATCCGTTATCACCCAGGAAAGGCTAATGTAGTAGCAGATGCATTAAGCCGGAAGGAAAGACTAAAACCTCTCAGGGTTAGATCATTAGGGATGACTATTGTTTCCCCCCTCCCAGCACAAATCATTACCGCCCAGAGTGAAGCTCTCAAGAAAGAAAACCGACCAATGGAAAAGATTTTTGGTATGCCGGAAAACGAAAACGGTTTTGTGAAAAGATCGAATGGAATGTTTTGTTTCAAGGAAAGAAGCTGGATTCCTCTCTTCGGAGGTATTCGTGACCTCATCATGCATGAGTCGCACAAATCGAAATACTCCATTCACCCGGGTTCCGACAAAATGTACCAAGATCTTAAGAAACTGTATTGGTGGCCGAACATGAAGGCCGACATCGCTGAATATGTCAGTAAATGTCTAACATGTTCCAGAGTAAAAGCAGAATACCAGAAACCCTCCGGATTACTCACCCAACCCGAACTCCCCATGTGGAAATGGGAATGTATTACAATGGACTTCATCACCAAACTTCCCAAAACCTCTACTGGTTACGATACGATATGGGTTATCGTAGATCGTCTTACCAAATCAGCTCATTTCCTACCAATCAAAGAAACTGATGAGATGAACACACTTGCTCAGATATATCTGAAGGAAATTGTGTCACGACATGGAGTGCCAATTTCTATTATATCAGATCGTGACAGTCGTTTCACGTCTCATTTCTGGAAATCATTGCAAAAAGCTTTAGGAACAAAGCTGGATATGAGCACAGCATTCCACCCACAAACGGATGGTCAAAGTGAAAGAACTATACAAACCTTAGAAGATATGTTACGCGCTTGTGTCATAGACTTCGGAAAAGGTTGGGACAGACATTTACCATTAGCTGAATTCTCATACAATAACAGTTATCATACCAGTATCAAGGCAGCACCATTTGAAGCACTTTATGGTAGAAAGTGTAGATCGCCTGTTTGCTGGGTAGAAATTGGAGAAATACAACTCACTGGACCGGATCTAGTACATGAGACAACCGAGAAAATCATCAAAATCAAACAACGTTTACAAGCCGCTAGAGACCGACAGAAAAGTTACGCCGACCTAAAAAGGAAACCCATGGACTTTCAAATCGGAGATAAGGTTATGTTAAAAGTATCACCTTGGAAAGGAATGATACGATTCGGGAAAAGGGGAAAGTTAAACCCAAGATACATCGGTCCATTCAAAATCCTAGAAAGGATTGGACTTATGGCCTATAAACTTGAACTACCCGAGGAGCTTAGCCGAATTCACAACACTTTTCATGTGTCAAACCTTAAGAAGTGCTTATCTGACGAATCTCTCATCATTCCATTGAAAGAGTTACAACTTGATGACAAACTCGTTTTTACCGAGGAACCGGTAGAAATTATGGATAGGGAAGTCAAACAACCCAAGCAAAACCGTATCCCTATTATAAAAGTTCGTTGGGACTCTAAAAGAGGACCAGAGTACACGTGGGAACGCGAGGACCAAATTCGCACCAAATACCTACATCTCTTTTCATAGACACCCTTGGCAACCTTCTTAAACTGGAATTCCTGGACGGAATTCACTGTAAGGAGTATGTACTGTAGCCTCTCGTAATTTTCCCCAACGGTTAGTAAATACATACAAGTTATTACGTTATTTAATTACCCACTTTTACGTATGAAATTTTTTATTTATTATATATGACTTATTATATAAATCACAACGGTAAATTGTGATTTATCATTTGCTTAGAAACGATGCTTGCACACCAACCTAGATTGTCTAAATTATCGCGAATATATTTTTAAACGTTTATATTTTATAATATACGTTTCGTTTAATTACCGTACAATATTTATATATTCCCGGAACCTACGAAAATTCTCGAGACTACCCACTAATATTATTGGACCGTAACCCGACCCGTGAAACTTGCTAATTGGGCCTACGTGACCCATTGGGCCTATAAACTCAACTACACACCAAACGGACTCCTTTAGTTTCTTTCTTTTCTTTTTCTGTTGGGCCAGACACAACCCAAAAGCCCAAAGGCTTTAACAAGCCCAAACGCCCCTCTTTTATATTTTCTTTCTTTTCTTTCTTTCTTTGTCCCAGGCGCGACACATCCAAAACGCACCCTATTCTTTTGATTTCGACACACGATATGGCCATTTTATTTTACCACTCGGTTGACCACCTAGCTAACAATCAAGAATGATAAATTACGTTTAACATGCTGCTCGTTTACTACCTCTAAACTGCCTAAAGTGAACCACCAAAACCCATTGTACAACAAATCCAAAAACGTGTACAAACATTCCTAGACACCACCCCATTTGCCCAATGACTTCTAGATTAACTCAAATGCACAGTGGAATGCCAGGAAGTGAATAGGAGAACTATGACACATTCCCTTTGTTGCATGCTTTCGATTGGTGAAGTTTTTGGTGCCACCCACCATTAACGAGCCAACACAACCAACCTTTGGCATCATTCCCTTGTCTTGAACCCTCACAAGCTCCTTATAACTCCCATGCACCCTCAGTTAATCTCACACCCACAAAACGTACCAAAAGGCATTTTACGTAAAGATTACAAGTCAAGTTGGGACAAGAAGTTGGCGAGGAGTACGAACCATACAAGTGATCCTAAGAAGCGAACCTTGCTCGTCTTGTACCTTTGCTAGGCCGTGAACCATACTACATTGATCCTCGTTCCAATCTCATACCACACGTACCATTGCACCCCACCTTTTGAGGTGAAGTAAGTCACTCGACACCATTTTCTTTATTTTCATTTCATTACTATGAAATTTTGCACATTTACTTTGCCCGTTTATTTCGAAATATAAAAACGTGACACACATATTTTATTCGACATAATAAATATTCAACATGTTAACAAACAAGGTACATGAAGTTTACACACAAAAATAACGTATACCTTATGTATTCGACACATTTAGAAGTAATCTTGACCCATTCGACTACACCAAAACACTTAGAATTATTCCTAAGTCTTTCAACATTTTCAGTTTTGAATTGGACGTTTTCGTTTGACCTCGTTAAACTTAAATTCAACTCATGACATACTAATTTTATGATTCGAACCCATTTTCACCTTGGTTAACAACTAGGGAACATAATTCATTCGACCCAAGGAACACGTTTGAACCTTTTGCCCGACCCTTTTTGAAGCTACCCAAACCAGTTTTTATAAAAACATCACAAGTAACGTGGGCTTATATTAAGCCCAATAAGCTTGTACGATAAGCTGGTCCCAAAAGCTCTTTTGAAATGTCATTAGGATCCTAAAATGAGCACAAGTCCAGGCCCAAACCTCTCGTAAGCCCAATGGACCTCAAACTCTTAATGGGCCTTGTAAGTAGCTTGTTAAGGCCCAATAGCTAAAATAAGCTATTATTAAGCTAATAAGCAGTTTTATAAATTAAATTAGAATACCCTGAGCTTATTTAACAATTAAAAAAGTTAAGTTTCGAATTTGGTAAAAATTGGACTAACTTTGCAAATTTTTCTAACCGGGGGACTAAAAGTGTAAAGTTTGGAAACTTATGGTGTAAACTGTCAAAACTGATTTTATGAGTCCTAAACTGTTAAAAATGAAACTTATAAGTGAATTGTGTAAATAATGATACTTTTGGACCTAAATTGTAAATATTATATATTTTGGACTAACGGTGCAAAATATATATCGTTAAGGTTAAATATATAAATTGATGAAAACTTAAAGGACTAAGCTGAAATAATATTTCTTTTATATACTTATTAAGTTTTATATAAATATTGTGATTTTGGATATAAAACTTGGCAATTAAAACATATATACGTTATATATATTAATTCGTCGTAAAACGATATATTTATTTTTCTTTTAACGATATGCCTATATTGTTTCCGTTGTAATAAGTATATTAATCATCGAACATTTTACTTACAAGTTATATGAATATATAACTTTGTTTTTGAACTTTAGACATTTAAACATACACGAGATTCGTTTATAACTAAATACTTAACATTCGCGATAAAACCAGATTTAGACTATCAACTGAAACTTGCATTATATTTTAGGTTGTGTGTGAAGCCGTTGCAAACATCGTTGAGTTACGAAACAACAACTACTACTAAGGTGAGTTCATAGCCCACTTTTTAACTATTTTCCCGTGGGGGGGATACATGCTCAAAACTCGAACACAAGTCTTTTATACCGGGTATTGAAATACCGTCAGGCCAATGTTAATTGCTTAAGTTACTATTGTCAAAAGTCCCTCGATCATGAACCTTAATCACTTGAAGGGTGAACGTAAATAATTGTGGATAGTACTATTAGTGATTGACAATCCTCGTTTGGTTGTTGGAGAAAACACCAGGCGCACTTTATTGTTCTTGTAAATAGGTTATTGACAAATACTTATCTTGGGGGCCTATTATTACCATCATAATTTGCATTTATGATTGGCTGTCAACCGTTGAGTTTCATGAGCTTAAGGCAATAACAGGAATATTGATTTTAACTTATTGATTGCATGTGATTGCAATACATTCTTAACTTGTGGTTCAAACTCTTAAACTTAAACCTATGAATATCACTCAACTTTATGTTGACTTTAGCATGTTTATCTCAGGTAACTAAAATGGATCTGGATAGCACGGAGTGGGCAATAGCATGGCATGGACTATAATAAACTACTTACTTTCTTTCAGAATAAAAACATGATCTTTAACTTTTAAACGTGTCTTGTATTTCAGATATTTGGTATTTTAAATAAATCAAACTTTAATATATCATTTTGTGTCGTCTATTATAATTGTGATAAAGATCCTTGAAGTAATACCTTGAAAGTCTTCCGCTGTTATTGACAACTTTTGGGGGTGTTACATACTAAAACTTCTGTGACTGTTGATGGCAAGGAAGTTGGAATCAAAGGAAAGGAAGCTGATGATCTCTTGAAACTGGAGATAAAAGCTCATAGTATTCTCCTGATGGGATAACCCAATGAATTTCAGGTTGACTTTGAACCCATTGATACTGCTAAGGAGCTTATGGAAGCTATTGAAACAAGATTTGGTGGCAATGATGCCACTAAGAAGGCTAGGAAAAATGCTTTGAAGCATCAATTTGAGAACTTCATTGCTATCAGTGGAGAAAATCTTGATGGTACTTACAACAGACTCCAAAAGCTTGTAAGTCATTTAAAGCTTCTTGGATACATTGTCCCTCAAGAAGATACAAATCTCAAATTTATTAGAAGCCTGTCACCTGAATGGAGCATGCAAACTGTTGTGTGGAGAAACAAAGCTGATTTTGATACAATGAGCTTAGATGATCTATACAACAATTTGAAGGCTTATGAAACTGAGTTGAAGGGTGCATCACATTCGTCTACTTCATCATCAGTAGCTCAAAATATTGCTTTTGTTTCTACCAAAGGCAATACTTCATTAGAGGGTCACTCTGCTGCTTATGGTGTCTCTACTGTTAGCACTAGTATCTCTGCTGCTAGTTCTAATAACTTGGACACTGCAAGTGATGCTGCTCTGTGTGCATTCTTGGCTGATCTCACCACAGCTACTGAAGTTCTAAACCAAGATGCTGATCATATTGATTCGGATGATCTGGAAGAAATTGATATGAAGTGGCAAATGGCTATGCTGACTTTAAGGGCAAGAAAGTTCTTGAAAAGAACTGGAAGGCGACTTAAGTATAATCCACAGGGAAACATGGGTTTTGACAAGTCAAAGATGGAGTGCTTCAACTGCAATAGGAAAGGACATTTTGCCAGAGAATGCAGAGCTCCCAAGAAGAATGTTGACATAATCAAGAAGGCTGCAGAAGAGTCAAAGCCAACTACTGCTTTGGTGTCTTGTGATGGTTTGGGAGATTATGACTGGAGTGAATTGGCACAAGAAGAACCAAACCATGGCCTGCTTGCAGTGACAACTACAGGGCAAAACTTTGCTCTAATGGCTTATGCTTCTTCATCATCTGGCTCAGATTCTGAGGTATCACATGAATCTAATGAATCTTCTTGTTCTTTTAAATCATGTGCTGACACTATAGAAGAACTTAAGTCTAGGAATGAGGGTTTGATAAAAGAAGTTGAGTTTCTGAGACTTGATAACATAGGTTATAAAGTAGGTATTGAAAATGTTGAAAGAAAACTTGACTATATGAAAGAATGTGAGATTGAGTATGTTGATAGGTTGAACATACAGGATGGAGAAATTGAAATTAAAAATGCTGAAATAGCAATGCTTAAAAGAAAGTTAGTTGAGGCTGAAAAAGCTAGAGATTTAGCTATTGAGGAAAAAGATAAGCACATTATTAGAGTTGATAAACAAAAGTATGCTACTTCTATTCTTAATGAACATGATAAAAACATAATTGAGTGTCAACTGATGAGAAAGCATAGTGGCATAGGATACAATGAGGTTCCACCTCCCATGAAAAGTGCACTTGCACCACCTGGGAAAGAACTGTCATTTGTAGATGTTGAAGGGCTTATAAAATCTGCAGGAGAATTTAGTAAGTCACTTAGTGTTATACCAGAGGTTGCAAAAATGAATTCTGATGCACCAATCATTGAAGATTGGGTGTCAGATAGTGAAGATGAATTAGATGAGCCAACCACTAGGTCAACACAAAGTTCTAATGTGTCAAAGAGTGCTGATAGGCTAACACAGTGTGCTAAAAAGGAAGAGGTTCCTCAAGTTGTCAAGCCTAAAATTAATCAGGATAAGTTTCTAAAACCTGTGTTAGGTCATGCTTTGTCTAAAAAGGTTGTTGAGTACCAAGAGATACCTAGAGATCATATGAAAAGGTTCAATAACAAGCCTAGGGGAAACCAAAGAAACTTCAATGGCCTAGTCTCAAACAGATTAGGAAATGAGTTTTATCTTAAAAAGAAGGCATGTTATAATTGTGGTAGTTTTGAGCATCTTCAAGCAAATTGTGCTAACTATCAAAAACCAGTTTGGAACCAATATACAAGAGTGAATCATCAAAACTTTTCAAAAAGAGATCACTCACCTCCCAAAAGAAATATGGTTCCAAGGGCAGTGTTACTGAGATCTGGTGCTACTAGATCTATTGTGACTGCTCAACCAAAAAGGCCTTTTCAAAATAAAACAACTGGGTCTGCTGCTACTTCAAGAGTAAACTCTGCTGCTAAGGCAATTTACTCTACTGCTGTGCCTAAAAAGTTACCAAATACAGTTGTTGGAAATCATTTTTATGCTGTAAAGGCCTCAGCTTGTTGGAGTTGGAAACCAAAATCAAATGCTTTAACTCAAGTTTCCAACAACAACAGTGCATCAATGGATCTTACTAAATATAACTATGTTGATGCACAAGGCAGATCCAAGTCAGTAATGGCTTGGGTCAAAAAGAGAAACTAATTTCTCTACTTTATGTGCAGGGCAATCTACAAGACAAGCTAAAAGACCAAGGAATTGTGGATAGTGGATGCTCTGGACATATGACTGGTGACATATCCCAACTTGAAGATTTTGTGCCTATTGATGGTGGATGTGTTGCTTTTGGTAATGATCCTACAGGTGGAAAAATTGTTGGTATTGGTACTATAAAAACAGGAAATTTGAATTTTGAAAATGTGATGTTAGTTAAAGGACTTAAGTTTAATCTCTTTAGTGTTTCACAAATGTGTGACAAAAGGAATTTTGTTCTTTTTACTGACACTGAATGTCTTGTCCTTTCTTCTGACTTTAAGTTACCAGATGACAAGTATGTGGTACTCAAAGTTCCAAGAAATGACAACATATACAGTGATCATATAAAGAACATAGTTCCTAGAAGAGATGTAACTTGTCTTTTTGCTAAAGCCACCTTTGATGAATCCAAATTATGGCATAGGAGACTTGGACACTTAAATTTCAAAACCATGAATAAATTGGTAAAAAGTAATCTTGTGAGAGGGTTACCTTCAAAGGTTTTTGAAAATGATGAAACCTGTGTTGCCTGTAAAAAGGGTAAACAACACAGAGTATCTTTTAAGTCCAAAGTTGTGAATACTATTGATGAGCCTTTGCATTTGCTTCATATGGATTTATTTGGACCTGTTTTTGTGAAAAGTCTGAATAAGAAGCAATTTTGTCTAGTTGTCACAGATGATTTCAGTAGGTTTACTTGGGTATTCTTTCTAGCTACTAAAGATGAAACACCTGAAATTCTTAAGGAGTTCATAACTAGAATAGAAAACCTAATAAATCACAAGGTAAAGATAATAAGGTGTGACAATGGAACTGAGTTTAAGAATCATACAATGAATCAGTTCTGTGTGGGTAAGGGTATTTTAAGACAGTACAGTGTTGCTAGAACTCCTCAACAAAATGGTGTAGCTGAGAGGAGAAATAGAACATTGATTGAGGCTGCTAGGACTATGTTGTCAGATTCAAAATTACCTATACCTTTTTGGGCTGAAGCAGTGAACACTGCCTGCTTTGTGCAAAATAGGAGTAAGGTAGTTAAGCCTCATAATAAGACCCCTTATGAATTATTTCATGGTAAAAAGCCAATGATAGCATTCTTTAGACCATTTGGGTGTCCTATTACCATCTTAAATACCAAAGACCAATTAGGCAAGTTTGATGAAAAGGCTGATGAAGGTTACTTTGTTGGATACTCTGTCAATAGTAAAGCTTATAGAGTATACAATAAAAGAACTAGATTTGTGGAAGAAAACCTGCATATTGAGTTTGATGAGAATAAAACCAATAGTGCAGGAACTGGACCAGAATGGCTATTTGATATTGATATGCTAACCAAAACCATGAATTATGAGCCAGTGTTTGCAGGAATGGATACTAACTCTCTTGCAGGTAATCAATCAAATGACTCTGCTGCTAAGGAAGCTGATTCCCAAAAGGAGTTTGTGTTGATTGAAAAATTGAGCCTTGGACCAAATATTTCTCCTACACAGGAGGAAAGGAGCTCACAAGATGATGTTGTCCAAGATTCTCCTAAAGGAAGTGAGGGAGAACCAAAAGTTGATGAAGTGGTGGAAAAACCTAAGGAAACTACTTCTAGCAGCAGTCTTCATAACTCTACTGCTAATGAACACTCTGCTGCTGGACCTAGCAACACTACTGCTACACACAAGTTTCCAACTTTTGATTCACAGGGTATATCTCTTGCTGATTCACCATACCCTGATGATTCCACTACACCTGGTTTGACAGAGATCTATTCTGATACTGATGATGAGGCTCTTGATCCTCAAATCTTTGGAGCTGCAGCAGATGTTACTAATTTGGAATCTAATATTCCAGTTAGTCCAACCAAAACTACAAGAGTTCACAAAGTTCACCCCAAAGAAAACATTTTGGGTGATCCATCATCAACTGTGCAAACTAGGAGGATGACTAAAGAGCAAAAAGATATCTTACACAAAGCTTTCTTTGTAAGATCTCTTCATCAAAGAAACAGTCATAAAGATCTGCAAAACTGTCTATTTGCTTGTTTCCTATCACAAGTTGAACCCAAAAATGCCTATAAAGCATTACAAGATTCAAGCAGGGTAGAAGCCATGCAAGAAGAGCTTCTTCAATTCAGATTACAAGAAGTTTGGACCTCGGTGGATTTGCCTAATGGAAAAAGGGCAATTGGTACTAAATGGGTTTTTAGGTGTAAAAGAGATGAAAGAGGAATTGTGATCAGAAACAAAGCAAGGTTGGTTGCTCAAGGATACACACAACAAGAAGGTATTGATTATGATGAAGTGTATGCACCAGTGGCAAGAATTGAGGCCATAAGACTGTTTTTGGCTTATGCTTCATACAAAGATTTTGTTGTGTATCAAATGGATGTTAAAAGTGCTTTTCTGTATGGGGAAATCAAGGAAGAAGTTTATGTGACTCAACCACCTGGTTTTGAAGATCCAGATTTTCCTGACAAAGTGTACAAGGTTGAGAAAGCACTGTACGGATTGCATCAAGCTCCCAGAGCATGGTATGAAAAGTTATCTACTTATTTGCTGGATTGTGAATATGAAAAGGGTAAAATTGATAAAACCTTATTCATCAAGAAGAACAAAGGTGATATTTTGCTGGTTCAAGTATATGTAGATGATATCATTTTTAGTTCTACAAGCAAAGCTATGTGTGAGGAGTTTTAGAAGATCATGAAGAATAAATTTTCTATGAGTTCCATGGGTGAACTTACATTTTTCTTGGGATTGCAAGTGAAACAACTGCATGATGGTATATTTCTCAGCCAAGATAAGTATGTGGTTGACATTTTAAAGAAGTTTGGATTTGAAGATGCCAAGCCTACAAAGACAACTCATGAGAAAGATAAGCCATTGATGAATGATGAGTATGGCAAGGAGGTGGATGTTCACTTGTACAGGTCAATGATTGGTTCATTGATGTACCTTACAGCTTCAAGACCAGATATTATGTTTGTTGTATGTGCTTGTGCAAGATATCAAGTCAATCCCAAAGAATCACATCTTAATGCTGTAAAGAGAATCTTTAGATACTTAAGGTATCAACCCAAATTGGGGCTTTGGTATCCTAAGGATTCACCATTTCATTTGGAAGCATACTCAGACAGTGATTATGCTGGGGCTAGCTTGGATAGGAAATCAACAACAGGAGGTTGTCAATTTCTGGGAAGCAGATTAGTGTCATGGCAATGTAAGAAACAAACTGTGGTGGCAAACTCTTCAACAGAAGCAGAGTATGTAGCTGCTTCAAGTTGCTGTAGTCAAGTACTTTGGATACAAAACCAATTGCTGGACTATGGGTACAATTTTATGAACACCAAAATTTTCATTGACAATAACAGTACATTGTGCATCATCAAAAATATTGTTTTTCATTCTAAAACAAAACATATTGAGATAAGACATCATTTTATCAGAGATTACTATGAAAAGAAACTAATTCAAGTTGTTAAAATTCATACTGATCTAAATGTTGCTGATCTACTTACCAAACACTTTGATGTGGGTAGATTTCAGTTTTTAGTTGCAAGTATTGGTATGAGAAATCTTTGAAAAACTTATCTCATTGTGTTTTTGTAAAGTTTTGTAAAAGTATTTTGCACTGTTATTGGTCTAACAAGTTTGTTTCTACTATTGATTACACTCTGCTGCTAATACTCTACTCTACTGCTAGAGTATGACTTAGCAGTATAGTGCTCTGTTCGTATTTGT
>LBNU01032947.1:34397-46573 GCA_014162995.1 Artemisia annua
ATATGGCAAACTTTCTAAATGCTACATCTCTTAAGTATGCACTCACTGTGAATCCTACCATATATGCTGCTCACATCAAACAATTTTGGCAAACTGCAAAAGTCAGAAATTTGAATGGAGAACTTTGTGTGAGGGCATATGTTGATGATCAAAAAGTAATCATTTCTGAAGCCTCTATTCGAACAACTTTGCTCTTTGATGATGAAGAAGGAACAAAGTGTCTTGGAAGAAATGAGCTTTTTGATGGTTTGGCTGAACTGGGTTATCAGAAGAAGAACAATAGTTTAAAATTTAAAAAAGGTCTTTTCTCTACTCCTTGGAAATTTTTAGCCCATACTTTATTGCATTGTTTGAGTCCTAAAACAACTGGGTGGAATGAGATTAATGCAACCATAACATCTGCTATGATTTGCTTAAGCAAAGGAGACTCATTTAATTTTTCAAACATGATTTTTGAGGGCATTGTTTTTAGTGTTAAAGAAAAAGGAAAATCTTTGCTTTATCCTAAGTTTATCCAATTGTTTATAAATGATCAAATTGAAACAACCAGATCCCATAGGGCTATTTTTAAATCANCTGGGTGGAATGAGATTAATGCAACCATAACATCTGCTATGATTTGCTTAAGCAAAGGAGACTCATTTAATTTTTCAAACATGATTTTTGAGGGCATTGTTTTTAGTGTTAAAGAAAAAGGAAAATCTTTGCTTTATCCTAAGTTTATCCAATTGTTTATAAATGATCAAATTGAAACAACCAGATCCCATAGGGCTATTTTTAAATCAACAATAATGGGATCTGTGTCTTTTAGTTTTTTGGGCAAGGTTAATAAAGAATTTTCTCGAGAAGTTACACCACTTACTCCTTATATGGTGGAACTTATTGAAAATGCTCAGGATGAAGGATCAGGAACTCCCACTGATTCCCAACACACACCCACTTTTGAATTACCATCCCCACAACCTTTAAAGACCTACAAACGTAGGAAAGCCTCTAAGAACACTAACTTACCCCAGACCAGTGTTAGGATGGATATTGTACCAGATGGGGCTGTCACAGGTGATGGAGGTGATATGTTGGTGAGGGCTAACACTACTGCTTCTAGCTTAGCAGCAGAGCAGGATAGTGTTAACATAAATAAGACCCAATCCAAGGCAACATCTAATGTGAATGATTCTAATGAGTCAAACACAGGTGATGGATTCCCTAGCCAAATGGAAAACATAGGGGGCTCAGGTGATTAAACTAGGTTTGATACTGAGTTTATGTCCCAAGATTCACCTCTCAGGGAAGGTCACACATCCCGAAGTGATGAGGACAGAATTGAACAAACTGAATTGATGGCACCCCCTCTTGTACAAAGTGTCATTGTCAATGATTCACCTCTCGGACCAGGTAACACAGGTCGAAGTGATGAGGCTAATATGGAACAACTTAAGGTTTTGATGGATAAATGTACCACTTTGGAAACCAAGTGTCAAAACTTGGAATCCAAAGTACAAACTCTTGAAGGTCTCACAGCTGCATAGGGTACTATGATCACTCAACTCAAGCAACAACTGGAGTTATTGCAAAAACAAATGTCTTCTGCTAACACTGCTGCTGGTTTGGGAGAGGATGCTTCCAAACAGGGGAGGAATGGCACAGGTTTAGGGGAGGATATCAGGGGTACTCAAAATGTTGCTGGGGTTGAAACTCAAAATGTTGAACATGATGACTCTGCTGCTCTAATCTCTGCTGCTATAGAAGACTCTACTGCTATAGAAGACTCTACAGCTATAAAAGACTCTACTGCTATGGAAGACTCTGCTGCTATGGCTTTAGACTCTGCTGCTATGGATTTAGAGACAAATGTTGATGCAGGGGTTATTGTTGATGCTGGCTTAGCTTCAGGGGAGGCTAAGAGTGATGACCATGTGGAAAGTAGTGATAATGCTGATAGGTATGTGGTGGTGAATAAGGATAATCAAGAAGTTGTGATGGAAGAGATTGCTAAGACTGCTGCTCCAGAGTCTGCTGCTAAAGAGACTACTGCTAGTAACTCTGCTGCTGGATCAGGTGAGAACTCAGTTGCAAATGCATTGCTAATGCTTCAAGAAAAATCTCCAACTGAGCATACATCAGAATCACCTCAACTCAAATCTACACCATCTCAACCAACATCCCTTTCACAACCTATTCATGTGTCACTCCTACCCACAAAAGGAGTGATGATTAGAGAACCTCTACAAACAGTTCCAAAGGCAAAACCAGTTGCTTCAAGTACTGATAAAGGTAAAGGAAAGATGATTGAAGAAGCTGGTTCTGGTTCTAGTGATGATGAAGAAGAATACAAGAAATTGCCTCAGGAATTTTGGCCAAGAGAGAAGCTTGTGGAAGCTGATAGAGCTTTGGCTTTACAGGTTGCCATGGATGATATTGTAATAGATGGGGATGATGTTAATGCTGAACAGGCTAGGATGCTAGCAGAACATGAAGTTCTTGTAGCATTAAAATCTAGAAGAAGTGAAGAGGGTGAGCAAAAGTCTAAGAATGATGTATATGACTATGAGCCCACACCTGAAGAAGTTGACTACTTGATAAAGAAAAATCCAGAGGTCAACAAGAAAGCATTAGAAGTTCATGCTGATGTTACTCTAACTACAGAGCAAAAGACTGCACAGTTGTATGATTTCATTAGAATGATTACTGATCAAGCTTTTGACTATGTGTCAAATGTAATTAAAGGCAAGCAAAAGAGGAAAAGAAGGCCTACAGAAGCTCAGATCATATCTCAAATGAAACAATATTTATGTGCTCAGTGTGGTTGGAAGATGAGCCAATTCAAAGGAATGGGGAATGATGCAGTTAGACTTCATTACTATTCTGGATACAAGAGGAATAAGATGTTTGTTGGAATGGGCTCAAAGGAAGAGGCTGAGTGGAAGAAAGATTTTGATGAGCATATGGCAGCTAGCAGAGAAAGAGCCAAGAAGTCAAGAGTTGAAGGATCTAAGTCTACTGAATTACCTGAAACACTTCAAAAGACCTCTGATAAGACTGATGATAGATTTTTGGTGGTTGAACCTGATGACATGTTTGTTGAGCCACTTCAAGCTAGACATCCAATTGCTGAATGGGAAATTGTACAAGATGAGTTTGGTGAAGCTTGGAATTTTATCAGAGTTGGAGGTGATGTTGAAGTTTATAGAGATTTTGAAGATCTTGTAAGATCTTGTGACAGGACAGATCTGAACACTCTATGGGGTTTGACACAAGTTAAGTGTAAGTTTGAAGATCCAGTAAGTGTAAAGGCTATGGAGTTATGGGTATACTTTCAAAGAATGTATAATCCAGACTCAAGTGACAGATATTGGAAGTTTGAAGCAGATAATATGACTACATTGTGGAAGCATTATAGCTCAAGTGATGTTCATCATATTTCTACTCAGGCTGGGGTTGATGTGTTCATGCTTACTGAAAAGGAGTATCCATTGAGAGCTGGTGTTCTTACTGTAATGCTTGCTTCTAAGCTCAGATGTGAAGAAATAACTCCTCATCTTCAAGACTTGCTTGACAGGATAGTGTTGCAGAATAATAGAGAGTGTGAAAAGCTGAGAAGAAGGTAGAGTGTTTGAAAGCATCCTCCTGGTGTTTGTTTAAGCTTATAAGAAACTTGCATGTTTTCAGGGAAAATATCAAGTTTAGGGGAGGATTGTTGGGTTTTGAAGTAACTCTACTTCTGGATGCTACACTGCTGCTAACTAGTTAAGTCTACTGCTAAGTGCAAAATCTCTACTGCTAGACAAGACTACTGCTGAGACTCTATTGCTGGAAGTATACTGCTGAGACTCTGCTACTATGTGATAAGTTTATGTACGAATATTTGTATTTATAGTATAGATATTATGTAATATTCTATTATGTTAGAAGATCATAGTCGTGGGTAGGAAGTTGTATGTAAGCCTATAGGGTTCCTTGGTGTATAAAAGGAGATCCTAGGGTTAGACTAGAGAACGAATTATTCTAGCATTGTATTCAATTCAAGGTTGCAAAACCCTAGCACTATTCAGAGTGCTCGTATTCAATATATTGAAGTGTTTAGTTGGTGATATTATTGTGTTTGTGTTCATCTTAAGTTAATCAATAAATTCCGCATATTGATTAAGTTTGTAACAAGTCAGCTTCTATACATTATTGTCTTGGTTTATCTAAGATAATAATACTAGATCAATTGATCAACTGGGGTCAACACACGTGTTTCAAACAAACCCAAATCCCTCAAAAAGACCATAAGAACAAGGTATCCAACACTAAATTGGTCAACAACATAGTTGAAACACCACCCATTCAAAGCATAGACGAAGAATTCGAGGAACTCCGCCTCGAATGTCCGGTTATTGATGTTTTAGCACGAGCTCCGTTCTATAATGCCCTCTTAGAAAAATACAAGAAGCTCAAATTAGGCGACAACGGGACCGCCTTCGTTCGAAACAAGCTACCTAAGAAATTAGACGACCCGAGCTTATTTGTCCTACCGTGCAAGATCGGTAATTCGGAGGCTTATGACACATTAGTCGATCTTGGCTCAAGCCTTAACTTACTTCCACTACCCCTCTACACCACCCTCAAACTAGGAAAGCTAGAAGAAACCAAGGTAATAATAGGTTTAGCGGATGGAAGTTTAGCATACCCGGTAGGAGTAGTAAAGGACGTGGTAGTTCACATAGGGAAATTGACAATTCTAGCCGATTTCCACGTCCTCGACATGATTGTGACCCTACATGCCCCTTGTTGATAGGAAGAGGATTTCTAGCCACCGCAAGTGCTATGATTGATTGTAAGGAATCTAAGATAGCGGTAGGAGAAGGAGAAACTTGGTCGGTATATGATGTTAAGAAACATGCCTATGACACCCTTGAGGAATCAACCGATGTTAATAGGAGGCCCTCTAGATACGGACCATGGTTAGAAGGAGACTTCATAGGACCCCAACACCCATTCTACCTAGAAGACGAATTTGTGAACCGAACACAAACGATAGAACAACTTTTGGCTAGGGACACCGAGTTAGACCCCTTTGAAGACCCCCTAGTCTTTCAAAAGATGATTGACTTCCTAGGAGTTTTGCCAATTAACTTAGCCATGAATAAGTGGAAAAGCGAAGGCGAAAAACATAAATGGAATTGGAAGAAGCCACCTAAGGAAGGAGATGGATCATGGCACATAAAGATGACTCTATATGATCCAGATGGAGAGAAGTTTGAGAGGTCATATCTCACCAAATGCACCAATAGGACACTTCCAACCAAAATCAACCCTAAGGATGTCCTCGATGCGGACCTCACCTACGTAGGGTAGAGCCCGTGACTTTAAGTCTAGCTACAAGACTCGTAAATAAAGAAAAGCACTTCTTGGGAGGCAACCCAAGCTTTGTGTGTTTATTTATTTGTTTGTTTGATTTTATTTGCTTCCGTATGTATGTTTAATTTTTATTGTTATTGATTCATGTCTCTAAATTGAAAAAATGCTTTATTTTGTTTTTAACCTCGTCTTAACTACATATAAAGGTATTTTGCAAAAGATAAGTGTAAGGGAAATCCAAATCGGTTTATAAGAACAAATAAACATGAGTCATAACAATATTAAATTGACATACATATTAGTAATTGTTTGAGTCAAATGCTTGTATCGAGTCATAATGATATTTTGCAGGATTTCCAGGAATTAAGAGTTGAGTTTTTCCAGAAATTTTCCGGAAACTTAACATGAAAAATCTATCAAATCACTTCTGACAGCGTCAAGCTCCAGGCTGACGCTGTCATGCTCAGTTTTCTGGAATTTTTTAAAGTTTTGTTTTTTTTCCTGGAATCGTAAAATGCTTCATAAAATCTCTAACTTATAAACTCCAGGAATCTGCAAAATATTCATTCCACAAGCATTATATCCTTATACAGATTTATCCCGCCGATGTTATGCAGGGTTTCGTGTTTGTTTTCTCAGGTTTAACATGTTATTTTGGACAAGAAGATGATTTGTATTTCGGAAGCGAAGCTTTGAGCGTTCATTTTCTTGGAAGAAGATCTAACCATGTTACCACTTTATCTACCGAGCGAATCAGGGGAGTATTTGATTTCATTCTTTACCTTATTTACTTTTACATCTTGTTATTTGAACATTGGGGACAATGTTCATCTTAAGTGTAGAGGGGGGGGGGTAAATTACGATACCTTAGAGAATGCAATTACGCTTGATTTTTGTTTGTTTAATGGTAGATGTGTAATAAAACTGAGAGAAATACCTGTTAAGGTAATTTTAGTGCCAAATTTAAATTTTTTTACAACATTTAGGAGTGAAACTTTGGTCTTAATGAGCGTCTCATGGATAGGAGTTATATGACTAGCATAAAACCGTACCACTAAAAAAGTTTTCCACCCCAAATATGTGAGGCTCGCCCCTAGAATTGGTAGGAAAAGCATTCATCTTTAATGCTTGTGTGTGTACCGGTAGCACTTAGATTCTAGAACTTGCAATAGGACCATCCCGAATCCACAAGTGAGACTACATTCGTGTAGTTAGATTTACTACATGATAAGAGGCATTAGGATTAACCCATTGTTTTACACATGTGTATTTATTATAATTAAATTGACTTCATTGGTCAAGTAATTTTCCCACACCTTTACGTTGTACTCATTTTTAGTACACGATACCCCTAGTACACCCTCCAGAGCCTATCTTTTCGTTCCTAACTTTAAGCATTTTACTTAAAGGAAGAATTTGTTACACCTCACTTAAATGTACACCCAAATCGCCTTAGCCTACCTTGTATGCACTCACCTTTAGTGCATTATTATGACAACATTTGTTAAACCCTTAGTTAATTATCTAATTGATTACATGGTTGCTAAGTCGAGTCATATCCTTGTACATATTGTTTTGGGACGATTGGGACTCTTGGGTAAAGTACTAGTGTAATGGAGTAATGGGGAAGAACAACATTATTACCCCTATATGTGCTAAATATTTTAAAAGTACTCCAAGTGTATCGATTATCTTAATTCGAGTCATTAGATTAGTTATTTGTAAAGTATGAAAAAGTTCAAGTGTAAGGGGAGAACCGATGCCCCTATGATGTATTATTTTGGATTGTAGGGCAAGAATGTATGCAAAAAAAAATAATAATAATAAAATAAAAAAAAACAAAAAAAAATGAGAAAAATAAAAGTAAAAAAAAAAACATACGGACTACCATCCCGTTTCTTTTTATGTTTATTTTATGTTTTATTAGTTTTTGATTAGCTTAAGTCAAGTCTAATCTTGGCTTAGCAACGCCATATTGTACATGTAATTAATCAAGATCTTTAACTCGCCACCAGTAAAATATCCCTTATCCAACAAAACCGTGTTTATCATATCCCTACACCTCATTACAACCCTTTTTGTAAAGTCTTCTTTGATAGTTTATCTTTGGTGCTTACGCCTAGTGGAGAAGGTTTTTTATCCTTTCCCAAGCCTATGGTAATCTATTTGCTATGACAGGTAGTGAGAGATATTGTTCATTTTCATTTATGAGATATAATTCTATGACACCTGAGAGATGTGAGTATCTAAACACTACTTGTGAGGTGCTAGTGTGTAATCACCGTGCTTATTATGATTAAAGTGGAACGATTATTTGTTGTAATTACTTTTATATTAGTGTTAAATGACCCCTAACTTGTATTTTGATTAGAATAAAAGCGCATTTGCTTGAGGACAAGCAAATCTCAAGTGTAAGGGTTTTTGATGAGGCGAAAAGTGTACCGCTTTTCGAGGGTCATTTAAGCCCTAAATCGTATTTATTTGATCATATATTGCCCTAAATCCTTTCTTTTGGCATTTTAGGTACTTTGGAGAGAAATTATGGAAAAGGAAGCATTTTTGACATTTTTGGAGCATTAAACTGAAGAATTCAACAAAGTGCTAGAATCTGCTGGAATAGTACTCTAGACGGCGTCAAGCATGGAGCTGACGGCGTCAAGCCTTGATAGGCCAGAATGGATTTTGGGAGATTAAAAGGGGACGGCGTCAAGAAGGCCATCAAGAAACCCTAATCACGGCGAGGTGACGGCGTCAAGGCTATAACGTGACGCCGTCAGATCTGATTTTCTATATATATTCTCATAATTTTTAGTCATTAGTGTGGAATTTTTAGAGAGAAACCCTAGACGATTTTTGCAGCTTTTTTAAGGGTTTTATACCCTTGGATCTCTCATGTTACATTGAAGATAAGTAATCAATTAATCATTCAATATGTCTATGTGTTGTTTGATTCTATCTTACGCTTGTCTTTTATTTAACATGCTAGGCTAGGTTTCCTTTGTGTTTGCTTAGATCTAATGAAACCTAACTATTGATTATTGATTGAATGGTGTGTTATTAATTGTATTGGATGAATGTTTATCAATGTTAGGCTTAAGAAAACTGGCAGACTTCCAATTGGTAACATGCTTGAACGTCTTAAGAAACATGAACCAAGGTGTACTAAGGTTATTTGATTGTATTTAATGCATGAGTGAATTCTAGTGATCCCATGCTAGGAGCTTCTTAGCCGGCTCGACATAGGGGTGAAGTAGGAGCTTATAGAGTTGGGGAAGTCCGTACACACCCCACGACCATTATTAAGGAATACAATCAAACATCCACGCAATTAATACACACTAATCAATCGGTAAAAGATAGTTAGGGAGTAAGGAAATCTAAGTAAACACACTTCTCTCCATATAATTTTCACAAACATTTATTTTCTTGTTATTTTATCTTATTTGCATTAGTAGTTATTTGGGTTAGTTGACTAGCAACTAATTCCGCCCACTCCTTCAAACCCGAGATTTTTACTTGCTTTCCTATAAATAATAAAATACAAAAAAAATCTTCCCTCACCCCTAGACCTATTAGAGTAGCTTTTCAATCCTAACGACACTATTCCCGCAGAGAACGATCAATCCCCCGGTACTTGCCACTACACTATACTACATCGGTCAGGTACACTGCCTGGTGGGGAATGCAAGCTTCTCAAGATCCCTTGAGAAGTAAAACCCTAGTGCGTGGTCGCAATCCTGCGCATCATACTGCTTGTTTTGAAAAAACATTAGGAAACTTTTTGTCATTGTTAACACACCCTGAACCATTAACATTACTCCTATTGGTATCATCCTTAGGTTTCTCAACTGTTTCTTTTAAGGATTCAGAACTAGATGGACTTGAATTAGATTGACCAGTAAGCTTTAAATTCTAAATTGTCTACTCCAAAACAAGAAACATATGTCCTAGGTGGTTTAAGGCTACCAGTGGGTGGAGGAACATAATTATATCCCTTGGCTTTTTTAAATTCAGGAGGTGCTCATCACTAGATGTATTTTCTTCTGAGCTAGTGAGTTCTTCATTAATAGTTGAAATTACCTCTGAATTAAGTTGTTCCTTATCACTAGTTGTATTTTTTTTCTGAACTACTATACTCAACACCATCCAGTTTTAAGGTTTGCTCTTCTTTGTTTTTCTACAAAACTAACATGTGAAAGACCAGATTCTTTCCAACTAGCAAGTTTTTCTGCCATTTCATTATTTTCATGAGTGATTATTCTGGCTTCCATTGACTCTAAAGTCAATTGATAGCCAGCTACCTCAGACCTAGCCTTTCTACAATTATCTCTTTCAGTCTCATATTCTTTAAGCAACTTTTGATAAAAATTACTACAATTAGAGCATACCTCAGAGATAGTGGATGAACTTGGTGAAGTAGCAATCATAGCAATCTAAACAGGTTCTTCTTTACTTTCCATGATCCAATCAAAGCTTCCAAGACCATCTCTTGATTCATAAGCAGCAAATCCTGGTTCCTCATCAAAAGCTGTGCTCCAATCAAACTCTTCGAATGCAACCGTACAATAGGTTACTGGTTCATCATCAAATTCAGCACTCCAGTCAACCTCTGATAGATTTTCTTGAGCTACCAAAGCTTTTGGTTTTGATTCAGTAACTGGAACTTCTTTTCTTTCAACCTTGGGGTGCTCAATCATTCTATTTGCCTGATATTTTGCAAACTTGCATTTCCTTGCAAAGTGTCCAGGCTTGAGACAATTAAAGCATTCAATCTTAGATTTGTCAAATGCTATACCCTGTTTGGCTTTGAAGTCAATACCTCTTCCTGTTTTGTTTATGAACTTCTTGATCCTTGAAGTGATCATGGCAACTTTCCATCTTATGTCAATTTCTTCTAGAGCATCTTCTTCAATTTGCATCAAATCTTCTTGATAAGTAACAGGTAAAGTGGCTTGTTGAGCAAAGAAGGAACATACAACATCATCACAGTTGGTGTTGTTGGATGGTGAAGAAGTGGTGGTAGTCAGGGTTGTGCAAGTGTGCTGTTTATCATCAATAGTACTTTGAGCAGGATGAGCAGTACTTTTAGTGGAAGTACTGCTTCTGTTTTCAGAAGACACAAAAGCAATGTTTGGAGATTTTTGATGAGAACTTGAACTTGTGTGACCATTTATCTCATGCTCATACACCTTCAAATTATTTTAGAGATCATCAATGTCCATGGAATCAAAACCAGGTTGTCCTCTAATCATAGTAGCAACCACATGCCATACAGATGGCAAACTCCTTAGGAACTTCAAGTTTGCATCTTCAACAGATACCTCTGCACCATATAACTCTAGCATGCTAAGAAGATTTTGGAATCTGTCATAGGCAGCATCAAGACCTTCTCTTTCACCAACATTGAATGTTTCAAACTGTTGTTTCAATAAATTTCTATGCATCTTCTTTCAAGCATCATTACCTCCAAATCTTGTCTTGATAGCAGCCCATAATTGTTTTGCATCCTTAGCATCATGAAACTTTAGTAGGTGACCATCAGGAATAGCAGACAGCAGTATGTTGAGAGCCTTCTCTTGATTTCTTTTTGTAGCTGCTGGCAAGGTTGGCTGTGAAGAATCGTTTATAGCTCAGACTTGTTAGGTCTTTATCTAGGAATAACAATAACAAACATTAACATGCACAGTGGAATAATCAAAGAACAATGTTATTGTATAAAGGTTTCTCGTCATCATCTCTAACACTATTACAATCTCCAATAGCCCCAATTCTACTTGATATAGGTAGAACATGTTACACACCTTGTAACAGGGATCAAGGACTCGACCTTGAGGCTATACTAACTAACTAACCACTAACCCTAGGCGTTTAGAGCACTACACCTAGGCTACACACACACACCTTTAATGACTACATAATGGAAGACTTATTAAAAACCCTAACCCTTGATCTCTTTATATAATAGAGAACTAGGGTTTACAAATGACTACGAGTGGTGTAGGCAGAACTAAGCGGTGAAGCTTTTGACCACTAGGTATCGTTGTCCCAACGAGCGTTGAAATTGATCTAGTCACTCAAGTCGTGAGTTATGTGAGATGAATGGGTTGAAAAGATTGATTTTGTTTGTATACTACGAAAGGTTTGCATAAATTTAATGAAATAAAGAACGATACAGAAAGGGATAGTTTAACTAATGAAAAGAAACATGAGACTTAGAGTGAGCGAAAAGAATTAAACATCTAACTAGGAATAGAAAATAAGAAATGATTTTTGTTGTTTGTTATTTAAATAACGAAAGAAAATTAAACTAAGTAAAAGGTTTAAAAGAAATTGGACAGAGTAACTATTGAACATAAAGTAAACTCACTCGATGAACGATAGAGTAACAAAGCTAGCTCGGCTTTTAGAAATACAAGCAGAAGAAATAAAAGGACTCAAGACAAAACTAAAGAAAATAAAAATCTAAACTCGCTATGACAAAATAATTATTAAACTCGTTACTCTAATGAAAAAGGAAACTAGCTACCCTAAACTCAAAACCATATCGCTCATGCTACTATAAGCAACGAAACTCGCCTAGACCTAGACACAACTCCTACACACTTAAGACACCAACTCGCTGTATCCTAAAGTGATACCAAACTCGCTAAGCTCTAAAGGAAAGCATACTCGCTATGTTGAACAACGAAAAATCTATGGGTTTCAGCAAGACCAAAATCGCTACTAGCCAAGATGAAACTCGCTAGCAATAAATAGCATACTCGCTATGTAAGGAACCCATACTCGCTACTACACCCTAATAGACTCCATATACTCGTAGTACCTAAATAACA
>LBNU01032948.1:0-15740 GCA_014162995.1 Artemisia annua
GTAAACACGACATTATTATGTTTTATGATACATTATACACATGCACTTTATATCGAAATACAGAAATGAAAAGTAAAAAAAAAAACCTTCATTCTATGACTCTGTTATCTCCTTCTTGAGTGACTCTATACTTGTAGCCAACTCTTTCCTGGTTGACTGAAAATTATTTGAAGTGAAATCAATTACTCTGTATAAGATAAGGAGCTAAAGCCCCAACGATAAAAGGAACAATAAATATAAGAGTTAATGTGGTTTGCGGTATTTCATTTTCAGTTAATTAGTTTGAAAAATATCGCTTGGCACAAAATGAAACACCGGTCACGGTGGGTTTGATCTGTTTTTTCGTTGACCATTAGCTTGGCCAGTTAAAAGGTAGATCAAAAGAATACCTTCAATCTTGATATTACAAAAGGACCAAACTACCCTCTCTTCAATTTTTTCCCCCTATTAACTCTTAAAAAAAAATCCTATTTTTTCTTCACCAACACCGACTCCACCCACCATTTATTCCTATTTCTTACTTGTTTCCTCAAGAAAGGGCGGGTGTGTGTATGTTACGAGTGGTTGGTCTTTGGGACTCGCTATTTTTTAAAATATTATATATGAAAAGACAAAAATACCCTTTTAATTAACCATGAAACATAGTCAAACTAACGATAACCGTTAAAACTTGACTAAACCCGTAACATGTGTTTCGTTATGGACGAAACCCAATATTTTTCAAACTAATGAACTAAAAATGGAATATCCGGCAAACCATAAAGACTAAAAACGTAGGTAACTCTAAATACAAACATTAGTCATGTAAATCAATTAACATGATGTGTATACTATACAAGATGCAAACAAGAAATTAGAAGAAAGAAAGAATAGCATCTTCAAACTACAACTCTTGTTATGATCATATACGATGGTATGTGCTTGCCTACGGCTCGTCGGTTTGGTCAACCGACGAGCGTCACTTAAGTGACACCAATGGCACGGGTGTGTCGGTTGGTCGTCATTGGAGCTGCTTTGGTTTAGCGATGAGCAAGGGACAAAGTGGTGTGAGCCTTTTTTTTTTTTTTTTTTTTTTTTTTTTTTTTTTTTTTTTTTTTTTTTTTTTTTTTAAATATTTGTGTAGTGACAAAGAGACACATCATCGTTGGTAGGGGCGTGTCAGTTTGTGTGTCGGTTTGGGAAGTGGTGATGTGGCGTTGAGATGACACAACTGACACACAAACTAACGTTTCACGGTTGAGAGCGGTCTTACAATCTTTTTGTTATGTTACGGTTAAAATATATAGAAATGCAATAGTTATTTCACACTATTCTGTCAAGCTACTTTTGATAAACCACACGCATATATGAATTTCAGTTTCTTAAAAGTTCAAATTTTTCCCCGACTAAAATTAGGATCAAACACATGTTACAAACAACTGAAAACTGGATGGGGAAGATAAGTTAAAAGTTAAACAACAACTCAGAATTGGACACCAGGAAAATTTTAATCAGCCTAAGGCTAACAAAACGAAGTCTATTTTACGTTGAAAGGAATTATTAACAGGACACACTGATTCATATAATGCTAACAAACATCCAACTACGCCGAATTATATTCACTGTAGTATACTCAGTGTTAGTATTCTTCTTTTTGTTAAATATAAACAATCAGAATGCAACAAAACTATAATCACGGGCTCACGGCCATTATAAATTAAACCGTCCTTAAGTCAACATAATCTTACCTCGAAGAGAAGATATCTGTAGACAAACCATCCAGAATAGCCGACTCCCACCAACTCCATGATATTGGGAAGCTGAGGTTTTATCATGAAAAACATCCAAGTTAAAACGATGTTATACAACTCTACAACTCTTATGAGGATGTAACATTTTTATTTTCTTTTTGAGAAGACAATGTCAAAAGAATATTCATGCGATGTAATTAAAAGGATTTTATTTTCTGACAGGCTTTAAGCAAAAATATTTTGCTTATTGATTTAGGTTAATCAGATTTGGTTAGATAGAAATGCGAAAGTAAGTGAAAGATGGATAAACTAGTGCCAACAAACGCGTACATCCAGTTGTTAAAATGTTTATGGATCAAAGAAAGGAAAATAAAATCAATATGTCAGTTATATTGGTGTACTTAAGATTATGAGGATTAGTTCATCTTGTATAACTTTTTACCCGCAATTTCAGCAAAAATAGACATGATGGTTGAGCACAAAGTAACTGAAACAAGAATTAAAATGCTCAAACCATGCAACAAAGTAAAAAGGTTACCAAAGGAACTTTGTTGATGGCGCCAATAACGACTGAAGATAGCCAAATTGCAAAAACTCCTCCTGCTCCATATATGATAACTGTTGGCTTGTTTTCAACTGCATCCCACTATAAACAAGATTGTAACGTGTATATAAGATTTTTCAGCACAAACAGAAGCAATAAAGAGACTATAAGAAAACTCGAAAAAGGTGGCCTGATAACGCCTCCAATAAGAGTAAATCAAATACCAATTTTGAGCTTTATGATTACCTTTTTCTTTAGGTCGGTTAGCAACTCATCTGTATCAATGGAGGAAGATGCGTCTTCAGAGGCCTTAACATGGAACAACGATGACCTTCGTGTCCCTGACATGTGATCATTAAATTAAACTGAGATAATTTATTTAGGGAATATTTTTTGTGAACTCAAAACACAAAAGTTATGGTCCTTAAGACTATGCAATGGAAGTGATGGGGAAACACATTGGTTTGTAGGAACCGGTTTAATAGTTCAACAAGAAATATGTAAATCTTTGCAGGACAAAGGTTCACAGCTTAAGATGTTTGAAGCGACACAAATAGTTGGTTGCAACTTGTAAGGACTAAGCTTACGATGTTACTTGCCACTTTTGGTCCAAGTTGAAATTGAGATTTCTTTTTCACTTTCGATTCGGAAGATTGTTTCAAAGTATACAAATCAGGAAACCTAGTTACAACATAATTGAGCTCAAAAGAAATAAAATATTCTAAGTTATAGTAGGTCGATAACATCAACATTTAAATTCCTACCTAGAACAAATGCGCGCTCCATTAAATTCTGCTTTAGGTCTTATTATCGACGGTTTCGAATCACACTTTAGTACTTAGAAAAGAAAATTGCTAAACATAGCCCTTAGAGCTATGGTTAAATAATTCATACATGCATTAGTTGTTTATATTTTCAATAATAACTGCACAAACCTTTGAATTTACCTCTCCAACTAACTTTATGTACATGCCGGCTATGCATATTTTTATGTATTTGAGTAGTGCTACATCCACAAAAAACTTCCCACAAAATAAATCCACAAAATGACTTGGATGTGTTTGATTGGCTTAGTACAAAAGAAGAGAGAAAACCTATGCCAAAATACACCAATCAAACACTTCCAAATCATTTTGTGGATTTATTTTGTGAATACTGAATAGCACTACTCTATTTTTATTTCTCAAACAGTCTTTAAAAATATCATGAATGCCCGGATTATAATACATTTTTAAACTAGTCCATGAGTCCATGACTGAAATAATGTGATTTTATATATCCGATCATATCATTTGCATCTTTAATGGGTAAATGGGATGAGGTTTTCCCGTTTAGGTTACCAGAGGGCGAGTGAGATGTAAGCTGCCTAACCGGTGTATCCCATGACAAGAGGTGGATACAGGAGAGACACCACTTGTAGTGTAAATCTTTTAAAATATCTGGCTATTTTTGTAATTCGTCCGGCGAACCAATTTGTAGCGTAGTTTCTAAAAATTAATTATCTCCGTAACTTTCTGGCTCTGCCTCCGCCCATGATGGTTTCCAACCTTTTCCAGTTAGAAGTTTGTCAGAACATCGTTTATCTTACCACTAGGCCACTTTGGTGATCTTAGGTCATCTACTAACGTACCTCTAATTAAATACTTTTGTACATAAAAATACTTTAAACCAAGTGTTCTAAAATAATGTTTTAATGAAACAAACGCTTGCATTACCTGGAAAAACTCTCATGGAAGCTGGAAACTGAGGACGTGGAAGGTTGGGTAAGGCAGTACAACCGACAACTGCGGTGTTAGTTAGAGTACGAGGTGACATGACAGCCATTGAAGTGGAGGTTGTTGCCATATATGGTGGCAAATATGTTTTTCAAATGATTCTTTCTTCTATCTGTTACTCCAACCTCAAATTTAAGACCATACAACACTTACACTTGTTTTTATTGTTTTTTGTTCAATTCTTTAAAGTACTTTTTTTTAAGTGTTTTGGGTGTGACACGTCATAGACCAAACATCCACATAGGATGTCTGGCTATCTTCGAAATTATACTTTTTTTTAAGTTGTGTTTTTCTAAGGACATGATTCGAGTCATGATGTTTTTTGTCCTGTTCAGATAGAAACATATATATCAACCATTCAATACTCCTACCATCGATCAACTCATCCATGTTTAAATTATCAGTTAGAAAAAATCACCAAGCAATACAATAAACGAAGATAAGTTGCTAAAGGATAGTTGAGTTACACAATGTTGTTACAAAAAGAGTCGAACATTCACTTGAAGTCAGATGTATCAACGCTCCTACTATCGACCAACCTGTCCATATTTAATTGTATTGTTTCATACCTCGGATAAAGTTTCGTCTGGACGTCACAAGCTTTACAATAATTTCTTCCATTTTCGGTATTCAAAAATGTCTTGACGATACTTTTACAAACAGTACACGTCATGTAATACCACCCTTGATGAGATACAACTTTCAAAATTGTTCCTATAACAACACACCCACTCGGCTGGAATCAAAACAAAAGTAACAAAAAAAAATAAAAAAAAAAAATATTAATAAATAATATTACTACATGGATAAGTTAGTAAAAAAAAAATTTAATAGACAATTAAACACAAAATAAAATCACCTCTTCAATGTCATAGACATCCTAGATATTTTTGAATGGAAACTGCAAATAAAACTGTACTGGTTTGTCTTACAACCGACTCTGTAGATAGGACTACCTTTGTATCTCCACTCTTAGCAACATCAGAACTTAGCAATCTATTCGGGTAATAAAAACTCTCAACATAATTGTTTTATCAAACTTATAAAACCATACGAATTACCATGTTAATGCACAAACTTACTTTTTTTTTTTGAATTCTTTGATATTTGGGTTTGATTCATCATTTATCAACACTTTCGTGTCGGCAAAATAATTTGAGACTTGCGCCGTAGCTGCATGTGATCAAAAAATTATAATATCCTTTCTTAAATCTCGCATAACAAAATTGAAAATCAAAATACCTACCATCCCACATGCTTTTCTTTGCCTTAACTATAAGTATAATTATAGGATCTTTTGATGTTGCATGTGCTTTGATATACTCATGAAGCATAACAGCAAGTTCATTCCAAAGTGTGCATGGAACTCTCACACCACTAGAGAAAAAGATATAACATTATTAAGAAAACCTTGGTCATACTAAAGTATGTGTTTTATGACATTATAAATAATTTGAAAAACGATAAACACTATAACTATAAATCACCTAAGATCTTGTAGCTTGAACTCTAAAAATTGTTTAGGTTTGTCTTCTGGATCAATAATAGTGATGTTGTTGTTTTCGACCAATTGTCCAATAACATCTGAAAAGAATAAATCATAACATATACTCCAAGAGAAACACAAACAGTTATTCAATTGCTTTATAAGAAACACATGATTCTGCTACAGAATCCAAAATATAATCAAAACTATATAAGAAACACATGATATTATATAAGAAACACGTGTACAACTATATAAGAAATATATATAACGGTAAAGCGTAACACAAAAAATAATTAAAAAATAAAAAACTTACCAAAAGAAGATTTAGGGTCATTCCTGTGCCCTAAAAAACTTTCAAAAAGAAGTAGATTCAAAGTCTCTTGTATATCAGCAAAATCAGAACAATCGTTTCACATGTGTTTTTTTAATAAAGTGGATTGTGCATGGATGAGAACTCAGTTTAAGCATGTCTGTATTACTTTTGACAATAAAGTTTGATATAAAATGACAATCATCCTGGCGAATGAGAAATTGGAAATCAGAAACCACTAAATTACCAATTGTCGCATGGATCTTCGTACCCTGTCTCACAAACCATATCATAAAAAATAAATATTTACAATATGCATATAGATCTGAATAGAAATACTTGGTTATAAACAAATTATTATACCTCTTCATCCATCAGAATCATATCAATACCAGCAACTTTGGACTGATTAGTGACACCGTAGTACTGATTCCATATAGAAACTACTTTTACATTAATATTGATCTTACCATTCGTGCTATCAATATCCGAAAGGGAGGTGATCAACATAGTTTTGCATGCGCTAAGAAAACGAAAGCAAAAGAATTAGAAAACCAATGAATAATGAGCACCCACATTGGGCGAGTATATATAGGCTCAGGATTAGGGTTTCGCAACCGTGATCCAGAAGATAACGCGTAATTCAAATATAGAAAAGTTATCGGAGAGGATAACCATCGTCTTTAAAACAATCTAGAAGGTGCCTCTCATACTGCCAAAGACCCCGGGACACCAAAGTTTCAGAAAACACATCCGGTTCCAAAAGGATTTTTTATTCCCATTTTCGACACGTCTATGTTTGGTGAGGCCCCCAAAAAAACACTTTTGGCGTAGCGACATTCTCTCGATTGCAAAACCAATTAACCAATGAGATGGCTCGATTTCAAAATGAAGCCCTCCCATTAGTTAATCGAATTCCTCGATTTGGCCAAAAGTTCTCATATTATATAAAAGATTAAAATTTCATTTGTCTAATTTGTATCTCTTATATGTGGAGTAATTAGAGATTACAATCAACTGATAATGCGATTAGTCCAAAGTTTCACCGAAGATTAGTCTATATGGCCTAAGGCCATTCCTGGGTTGAATATGTTGGTCGAATCATCTCAGTATGTTTTTCCTCTACTGAATGTAGCTTAATCTTTTATTAAAGCTTTAAAAAATGCATATGCTCCTGAAACTTCCAGTAATATTACCTATTTTTCCACACTTTATTCGTAAAACACCCAAAAAACAATATTGTTTCACCAATATATACTTATTTTCCTCTCGTACATTTATCGACGGTTTAATATCTTACATAATTCACCTACAACTTAAAAAGATACAGAATCTGTATGAAGTTCACGTGGGGTGTTTGGGATGTGCTTTTAACAATAAAACACCCATTTTAGAGTTTACGCAAAGCAGGTTCTATCAATAAAACACCCATTTTCTTCCCCCCAATACCAAAACACCCATTTTTATAAAAATGTAAGGCGCCAATGATTAATATCATTTATTTTATTCCAACAATCCAAGAAAAACTAATTACATCATTTAATTCTCAATTAACAAATGAAAAAGTGCTCAATTTTTACTAAACCATTAGTGCCCACCACGTGTTTGATTAAATGACACAAAGAAAATTTTACAACTTTTATTCTTCTTTTCCCATTTAACTTAAAACCTTGCAAAACCCTACACTCAAAATACAATTCGTGTAAATCCCTTAACACAAAAACCCATCTTTTTTATTTCCAATTACCATAAGTAAAATTGTTCGACAAAAATGGCACCCTCCTCTACCTCTTTGGAAGGAATTTGGCCGTGTCCGTTTCGGGGATTTCATTGTTGCCCGGATGGTGAAGTGGGCAATAAAGGGATTGCTCGTTTAATTTCTCATCTCAAGAGTTTACACCTTTCGACCGATGAACGCAAATGTGTCTTACGTGAGGCTATTTCTACGGACCATGGATTATTTATGGCATTGACGGAAACTTTGAAGGCATTTGACCAATGGTTATGTGGGAACTGTATGAGTTTACATGCTTTGAGTCGCGCTTGTCATCACCCGGATGGTCTTGTCCGTTTTTCTAAAGGGTCCGACGACATGAGTGGATACATCGTGGGCATTTCCAAACCGTGTAATAAGGAGTCCGAGACAAAAGGTACCGAGGGGTTGGTTTTGGATGCTGATCTTCTTGATCGTGTTTTTAAAGTGCCTATCATTACCGTCAAATCTATCCCTCATGGTTGTCGTCTCGCCTTCTCTCAAGCGTTGAAAACAGTTCTTTATAAGGTGGTTGCCCAGCCCGGCTCTATCGATGCATGGGTTAGGTTGTTACTCTTTCCACGTTGTACGTTGCAGGTATGCAGGCCCAAGAATAGACAAGAACGTAGATCCGGGAATAGAAAATCCTTGCAACAAAGTTCTATATTGAAGTCTCTTGCTACATGGGGGGAAGATGATGGTGTTAAAACGCTAATTAAAATTATGTTAGATGGTTCTGGGTTGGGGCCCTTTGGTCAGGGCGAGGATGATTTTCTGGATGAGGGAAAAACGGGTAACACCAACATCAGACAGTGTCTTCGCAAGGTTGCTGATGGGCATTTTACGGCAGCAGTGAAAGTTCTATCCTCCTCCGGTGTTGCTCCATATTGTGATGATACCATTAAAGCCTTGGAGGCTAAGCATCCTTACAAGCAACCCCCATCCAGGCCGAGCAACACATTTTCAGAGCCTCCCCTTGTAGCGGAAGTTGATAGTGTCTTTGGTTGTATCAAATCATTCCCTAAAGGTACTTCATGTGGGAGAGATGGTTTGAGGGCACAACATATTTTAGATGCTTTATGTGGAGAGGGGTCTGCTACCTCTGCAGATCTCTTAAAGGCAATTACTTCAGTCGTTAATTTATGGTTAGCGGGAAGGTGTCCGCCTGTTTTAGCGGAGTTTGTTGCATCTGCTCCTCTCACACCACTCCTTAAACCAGATAACGGGATTCGGCCTATTGCAGTAGGCACTATATGGCGACGTTTGGTTTCCAAGGTTGCTATGAAAGGTGTGGGTAAAGAAATGGCCAAGTACCTCAGTGATTTTCAGTTTGGAGTCGGAGTGTCGGGTAGCGCTGAGGCTGTTTTACATAGCGCCAATAGGGTGTTGAGTGAATACCACAATGATGGGTCTCTTGCTATGCTTACTGTGGACTTCTCGAATGCATTTAACCTTGTGGATAGATCAGCACTACTCCACGAGGTTAGGGTGAGGTGCCCCTCTATTTCCTTATGGGTGGATTTCTTATATGGGCAGGCAACGAGGTTGTATATAGGAGACACACATATCTGGTCTACTGCTGGGGTGCAACAAGGTGACCCGTTAGGACCTCTTCTTTTTGCTCTTGTATTGCACCCGCTAGTACATACGATCAGAGACAATTGCAAGCTTCTTCTTCATGCTTGGTATCTTGATGATGGGACCGTTATTGGAGATGCAGAAGAGGTAGCCAGGGTGTTAGACATTATAAGGGCAAACGGTCCAGGTTTGGGTCTTGAACTTAATATCAAGAAAACAGAGATATTTTGGCCCTCGTGTAATGGTATGAAGCTTCGTGAAGGTTTATTCCCTATTGATATTCGAAGGCCATCATTGGGTGTGAAGCTTCTTGGGGGAGCGGTTAGTAGAGACGCAGATTTTATTAGTGGGTTGGCTATGAGGAGAGCTGCGAACGCTGTTGATTTGATGAGTCTTCTTCCACAGTTACACGACCCGCAGAGTGAGCTCCTTTTGCTTCGATCATGTATGGGTATTGCAAAACTTTTTTTTGGTTTAAGGACTTGTCAACCTGTACACATGGAGGAGGCGGCCTTGTTCTTTGACAAAGGGTTACGTGGGTCGATCGAGAACATAGTGGTTTGTGGAGGGCCTTACTTTGGAGACTTACAGTGGCATCTCGCTTCTTTACCCATTCGATTTGGCGGTTTGGGTTTGTACTCAGCAAAGGTGGTTTCCTCTTATGCTTTTGTGGCCTCAAGGGCCCAATCTTGGGGGCTACAAGACCACATCTTACGGGACAGTGGCATATGTGGTATGGATGATGATTATGTTTGTGCTCTGGATTGTCTTCGTGATATGATTCCAAGCTTTGATGTTAGTGGTTTCACTAATAAGGACACCGCCCCCTCTAAACCCCAACAAACATTGGCGAATGCTCTTTTTAGTGAAATGGTCAAGGATATGGAAGCTCACTTCGACATGACTATGAGACAGAAAGCAGTTTTTGAGTGTCTACGGGCACCACATGCTCAGGATTTTCTTCTAGCTATCCCCATAGACGGGCTAGGTCAACATATGTCACCGGTGGAATATCGTACTATCCTTAAGTATCGCCTTATGATTCCTTTATTCCCGGTTGATGAGATATGCCCAGTTTGTCATAAGGCATGTTTGGATTCCTTTGGGGAACATGCGGTTCATTGCAAGGAGCTCCCGGGCTTCAAGTATAGACATGATATGGTTAGGGACGTCCTTTTTGACATATTTAGGCGTGCCGGGATCTCTGTCAAGAAAGAAGCGCCTGTGAACTTTTTGACTGACCCGTTGGATGGAAGATCCACACTCAGACCGGCAGACGTTTTGGTTTTTGGATGGGTTGGAGGGAAACATGCGTGTGTGGATCTAACCGGGGTTTCTCCTCTTGTGGGGTTGAGTAGCCGGGGTTTTACAGTGGGACAGGCTGCTTTGAAAGCCTCCTCGTACAAAGTGGCAAAACATGAGAAAGCGTGTGTTGAAAATCAGCATGTTTTTATACCTTTCGCGTTTGATACTTTTGGTTTTCTTGCACCTGAGGCAGTGGAGCTCCTCAACAGAGTTCAACGTGTTATGCATAGTAATGTTGTAACACCTAGATCCACAAATGTCGTTTTTAAGAGAATTGGTTTTGCAATTCAAAAAGGGCTAGCGGCGCAGCTTGTTGCTCGCTTGCCTTCCACCTCTATGTAAATTCAAAACCTAAATCTAAGGTATCATATAAATATGTATGTTTTAACTTACAAATATATACCGGACAAGACATTCTTTAGTTAACTTATCTATACATTTAAAAGTGCGAGAGAAAATCAAAATAAGATTGAAAAGAATTGATGTTTTATGAAAATGAAAAATAAAAGCGCGACAAGAGAGGCTGATGGGAATTGAACCACATACCTTCCCAGTAATATGCGCTTCAGTACTAGGGATGGCAACGGGTCGGGTTCGGGGCGGGTTTTAGTGTACCCGTACCCGGACCCGTTTATAATATCCAAACCCATATCCGCCCCATTACCCGCCGGGTACCCGATTAATATTATCCATCGGTTTTTTGGGTTTCCCCGCGGGTTTCGGTTATCTCCAATTGAATATTATATGAACAAAATGGCTGTATTAATATTAAGTCACACTAAAATCCACCGAAAAAATAAAAGAAAACACCCTAAAATATTCATTTTTTTTAAACTTCAAGAAAATGAATATCGTATCAAACGATTTAACGCTTTTGAATAATTCATGTACATAATAAATATGTTATGTAATAGAGATATGTATATAAAAAATATATAATAGAAGAAATTATATATAATGTATATATATTCTAGTTAATTATAATATCAATAAAGCGGGTATAGATTCGGGTAAACGGATACGGGTACGGGTACGGGTAATCGGACGGGTACTACCAGAACCCGTACCCGAACCCGTACCCGGCTAAAAAATTATATCAATACCCAAACCCGCATCCAAACCCGCCAACCTGCCCCCGAACCCGACCCAACCGATTCGGGTTTCGGTTTTCCCCGTCGATTTCGGGTGCTTTTGCCATCCCTACGCTTCACTTACAAATTTTATAACGAAACAAAAACTTTTATGTTTTTGAAACTAGATTCAATTTCTGTCACTTAATAGTACTTTAAAAATAGACTTAGCCCAGGCCCAATTTCGTTGTATGCAAGTACTTAAATTAAAAAAAAAAAAAAAAAAANAAGGAACAGGGTCATATTGGGGATCGAACCATTGTCATTTCAAATACATAACAATGCACTTACCAGTATGCCATGTTACCACACAACACTTTTTATCCCGCTGCATATATTTATCAGGAAAGAAGTTTCATTGAATTACACAACTGTTTTCTGTATACATGGGCTTAGCCCAATAAAACAATAATCCTGTGATTTTTGGGCAATCTTAATTAGTTATTAGCCAATTATTAATCTTAATGATAACAATAATCTTACGTTTTTATTGGGCAAGGTGATTTGGAGTATATTGCTTCCGTGGCGTTTGGAAATATGTTTAACGCGACTTTGTAGTAATTACTGGCTAATCAGTAACATGTCATCATTCAGTTAACCAAGTAGCTTAGTACATACATATTATGATTATTTAATAGAACAAAAAGTTTGATGCACACATTTGGAACTGATTATCCTTCTTTTCTATGTAGGATGCAAAGTTCGATGGTCTTTTGTTAAAAAAAATGTACACACCTACATGATGACTCTTGCATTTCCGTACACCATTTATTTGGACATTATAGAGTTTAAATGCGGTTATATAGTCCACAACAATTCATTTGTGGTGTAAATGCAATTTTTGAATAAAAATGGCGAACCTATATAATTGTTGACTTGTATTGTGCGATGAATATATGGTGTGATCGTACACGCACGACAACGAATCACACAACAATGAATAGCTAAATAATAAGGAAAACGAAAAACAAGGCAACACATAATTATTCACCAATTTCTATATTTAATAAAAACGACTCAAATGATATCTAATGGAAATGAAAAGTGTCAATCATTCAATATGTCTATGTGTTGTTTGATTTTATCTTGTGCTTGTCTTTACATTAACATGTTAGGCTAGGTTTTTCTTGTGTTTGCTTAGATGTAATGAAACCTAGCTATTGATTATTGGTTGATGGTTGGTTATTAATTGTTGTGGGTGGGTGATTTCAATGTTAGTCTTAAGAAAACTGGCTAACTTCCAATTGGTAACATGCTTGAACGTCTTAAGAAACATGAATTGGATGTGCACTACGATTAATTGGTTGTATTTAATGCATGAGTAACTATTAGTGATTTCATGGTTAGGATATTAAACGTGTCGCCATAAGATGAAGTAGGAGCTTATAGAGTTGGGGAAGGACGTGCATGCCCCACGAATGGTATTAAGGAATACAACCCGTCATCCACACAATTGTAACAAACTAATCAACCGGTAAAAGATAGCTAGGGAGTAATGAAACCTAAGTAAACACGCTTTTCTGCATATAAGTTTCACGACCTTTTATTTTCTTGTCATTTTATTTTTCTTGCATTTGTAGTTAATTGGGTTAGTTGACTAGCAACTAATTCCGCCAACTCCTTCAAAACCGAGATTTTTACTTGCTTTCATAAAATATAAAAATACAAAAAGAATCATCCCTCACCCTTAGACCTAATTAGATTAGCTTTCAATCCTAATGAACACTATTCCCCAAGTAGAACGATCAATCCCCCGGTACTTGCCACTACACTATACTACATCGGTCAGGTACACTGCCTGGTGGGGATTGCAAGCTTCTCAAGATCACTTGAGAAGTAAAACCTCTTGCAAGGTTGCAAAACCACGCATCAAGTTTTTGGCGCCGCTGCCGGGGAATAGTTATTGCTTAGGTTGAAACTTATTTTTATTAGGTCTACTTATTAGATTCCTATCTAGTGAGATTTTTATTTCCTTATTATTAGCTTTCTCGAAGTCTATCTTTTCTTTGTGTCTTTGTTCGTAAAAAATTTTCCATTGACTCTTCCGTTCACCGTTGTGGAGAACATTAATACACCAAATCCGACACTAGAGTTTTACATGAAGAAATATAATTATACTAATTCGGATATATCAAGATGGATTGAAATAAGGAGGACATGATCTCGCATTGATTTTAGTGAGTACCTTGAGAAAAGAGACCAAGCGCATAAAACTTTTGAAAAGGTCACCTTTGGAGCTCCATCAAACCCTCGAAATACCTCATTTAATGAAACCTATGCACCATATGAGACTTCACCTAGGATAGTTTCTAATGAACCACCTAGGTGCATGCTTGGATTAGATTCCACTAAGACATATGATGAACATGAGGAATCCTTTAGGTAAAAAGAACATAGTGATCAAGTTATTGAGAATGATTCTTATGAATCAGACCAAGAATTTGAGATGAATAGAAAAGGATTTGAGATACCTAGGTGCATGTTGGGGATTGACTTCAGCAAAATACATAATAAGCACATAGGTGATCTAGATGTGATGGAGGATAAGGTGAAAAATCCAAGTCCGCTAAGTACTCCACAAGTCCCACCATCAGTTGAGGCATACACACCACCCGTGACTTACCCGGAAGAAGTAGATGAGACTATAGGAACCCCAATAGAGGTAGAGCCCTTGGACCAAACACAACTAGAAGAAATTGGTGTGAATACTTGTAGTCATAACCTTTCTTTTAGTTCTATAGAAGTTCCTAGTTTTGATAAACCGGAGCCTCAACCAAAACCGTTACCTAATCTTCCATCCTTGGATGAAAATTTAGGAATTGAAATAGGTCCCGATCCACCCATAAAACCATATAGTACGGGTAGTTTTACGATAAAGATAGTAGACTCTAAACCATGTGGAATGGAAGCCAATATAGGAGTGAACCATGACCTTACATACTTACATCACCTATTCATGATTGATCACAAGAAACATTATAGGTTTAAACCGGGTTTATTAGGTCAAGATGGATTCCCAACTAAGAGTCTCTCAAAATTGATAGAATATGATCCCTTTCTAGGAGAAAATTTCAATTCAAACGTTGCCTCGATTGAACTAGGTAAGGTTATGATGAAAGAAGTACAACCCTTTGAGCATACAATTCATCCCCCACTCTTTTCTCACGTGGCATATTTCCACCATAAGGGTGTGTATCGCTACTTTCACCCGCACTTAACCCTAAGTGTAGGGAAAACCTCCCCTATTTCTATTAAATAAGGGTAGAGTCAGGCTCGTGACTCGAACAAAAACAAGCGCTTTTTGGGAGGCAACCCAAGCTTTATTTGTCTATTTGTTTATTTGTTTGTTTTTATTTGCTTCCGTATGTATATTTTATTTATATTGTTTATAATTCATGTTTCAAATTAAATTGTGAAAATGCTTTATTTTGTTTTTAACTTCGTCTTAATTACATATAAAGGTATTTTGCAAAAGATAAGTGTAAGGGAAATCTAAATTTGTTTATAAGAACAAGATTGAACATGAATCATAACAATATAAAATAAACACACATATTAGTAATTGTTTGAGTCAAATGCTTGTATGTAGTCATAATGAATATTTTGCAGGAATTCCAGGAAGTAAGGCATAGGTTTTTCTGGAAATTTTCCGGAAACGAAATTTAAAACTTCTGTCAGATCACTCTGATGGCGTCAGCCATTAAAAGCTGACGGCGTCAGGTGTAAAAATTCTGGAAAATTTTGCAAATTTTGTTTTTCTTCTGGAATCGTAAAGTTTCAATTAAACCCATATTTTATAAACTCCAGGAATCTACAAATATTCATTCCATAAGCATTATATCTTTATTGCTTTCTAGGATTTTAGTATATATAGATTTTGCCGCCGATTTTACGCGAGGTTTGCTATGTTTGTTTTGTCAGGTTTAACAGGTTATATTGGACAAGAAGATGGTTAATATTTTGGAAGGGAAGCTTTAACGTTCATTTTCGTGGATGAGGATCTAACCATGTTACCGCATTATCCACAACGAACGAATCAGGGGAGTATTTGTTTTCATTCCTTTACCTTCTTTACTTTTACATCTTTTTATTTGAACATTGGGGACAATGTTCATCTTAAGTGTAA
>LBNU01032949.1:8954-29113 GCA_014162995.1 Artemisia annua
ATATATATATATATATATATATATATATATATATATATATATATATATATATATATATATATATATATATATATATATATATATATATATATATAGATGATATAACTTGAGGATCAATAAGTAATCGGTAAATGGTTGGACTTATCGAGTTAACGAATTTGATAAGCAATCAACCCTTCATACGATGACTTATCGACTCATGAGGTCATATCATTCGACCTTGACCCTTATGTTCAACATGGTTTTGGAATGCTATATGTCTTGAATGCGGATATGTGCATATGTGAACTCCTTGGTTTACTTGAGGCTTATGCCGCTATATGATTTCGTGATTTATGCATCTATAATCTTTATTGAGGTACTTATTTGGCGTGAGTTCACTTGAGTCGAGACTTTGTCTCTAACGCACACTCACACACACGGCGATATCAAACGATACCAAACCCTAACAAATGATTTCCCAAAGTTATTTCGGAAAGTAAAATAGAATACGTTCGGGATTGGGAAATATTTATTTGAGATTTATACTGAGGCGTATTGATATTATTAGGTAGTGCCGAGTCAGTAGTCGCCGTTGCATGATAGTTGATACTTTCTTTGCTTCTGTTGATATTTGTGCTATTTGCTGGACCTGAGGTGAGTTCATAGCCCCACTTTTACTCGTATTGCAATTGTTTTAATTGTTTTTTAAACTTGGGGGAGAAAGCATGCAACTATTTTCTTGGACCTGCTACTACTTCATTTTGCTATTGTGCTGACTAGTTTTAGGATAGACGGAAGTAGACGTTGACCTAGAGCTAGGGCGCTTTGACCCTAGTTTGGAATAGACTCTGCTGCGGCATAGATTCGGGGCAGTAATAGGTGGTTCCTTGCTGTGGCCTGACTAGTTACCGTTGAGGGGCCCGCTCACTATGACCATTCATCTTGCCTAAGATGATAAACTATTAATTGCGATTACGATGAGGTTGGATTGTGATGTTTATGCCTGCTCTAGTTACACATAGCGCTAAACCCTTCAGGTCCCGTATTGTTTTAACTTTAAACCTATGAACTCACCAGCGTTGCTGATTTTTAGCATGTCTTTCTCAGGTATCTAAGATGTTAGCATGACTTACTTACATTTGGAGGCTTGGCAATTGGTGTGTCTGAAGGATCGACAAGAACTCTGATTTTATTATGAGGACCTATCTCTTATTCATTTATGGGCTTTCCTCTACTAGATTAATGAATACAAACCTTGTAACCAAATGATGGATTTCTTTTTGCATTCAAATACATGCTATCTTGTTATCTATACTTGTGATGTCTACCCTTTGTAGTAGCACCCCGAAAACTTGTTAAGTATTCCGCTATACAAATTTTGGGGGTGTTACAGATTGGTATCAGAGCCAGGTTATAGAGAACTAGGTAATTTTCAAAACCTAAACTATAACCATTTTCATAAAACTCTTTTCATTAAAATCGATCCTCGACCGATACCTGCCAGCTGCCAAGCCAAAGTATTCCCCTTAAGATAAGTTTTGAACGCTTTGAGAATATGAAATGATTATTTTGGGATAGATACGAGAACTTAAGTATGCGATTTGAAAATTTCACTATGATTGTTGGACTTGAGAGTATATAAGTATATGATGCGTTTGTGATTTGGAAGTTAGACGCGGGAAACTAGTGTTGAGTTAGGACTTCACTATTCCCTTTGCGTGTCTATTTGATGATTTTGGCGTTATGATTGATAAGTATTTGAGATGATTTGGAAATCATTGGAAGCCTCGATTTTATGATCGAATGGCATATTGAGAATTATTCGAGCTTGATTAAGTATGATTAGAGCAATGCGGGATGCATTGACTTCTCGATTTGGATATAGTTGAGAATTATATGATAATTGATTTGAACTTATGTTTAGACCTATGTGCCTTTGAGCGTGTCTCGGTCTATGTGATAATGGTTTTGATGATATATTGGGAATTATGTGGTATTAGAATTGAAATTATATTTGATTGATGAGATATGTGGTATATCGATTTGGAAGATTTGGTTATCGTTTGAGTTACGGGTTGGTTTAACATTAATAAACCAGACCGCAACAGTTATCGGACTTCGTGGGTTGACGAACCCAATAGGGCCGATAAGTGCATCGGAGGAAATTTATTAGCGTACGACCCACCCTTATGACTCGTAAATTGTGTGTGATGCCCGAATATGATAATTATATACCACCGTTATCATAGACTGTATCTCCTCCCTATCCAGTCCTCACTAATCGATTCTAGAGCGGTAACATACTCATATGTTCCGTCATATTCGTTATCAGTTAATGTTGAGATAGGACATTCGTCCTATTGTTCTGAAATGCCATCTAGCATCATCTGAGAAACCACCTTAAAACTATTGCATTAAGAGTACGAATAGTTGTGGATTTGATTGTTGCGAACCCTGAATCGAATAATTCTCGGTTAGATATCCTAGCTTTTAGCTACCAACGCTGCTTCTATTCACTGTTGATGAAACTCGGAAGATCTTGTATCGACACGATAGTGATGGATGCTCATACTAGTGCCGCGCGGGCACATCTAGTCGATGCTATTCACAAAGGTTGTTGTAGTCAGCCTTAGTCATTCCAAGCTAAACTACGAACAACCTGGTTCCACCAAGACGTGTTGCGGCGAGTCGAGCACTATAGATCAGCTAGTGACCCAACGAGTGGTAGAGATCCTAACTGAGGCAAGTCACTCAAACCCTTCTGCTAGAACTTCATGACCCGCCAACGACGCCTGTAAGGGAGCGTATGAGGGGTTATGGAGTCGCATGGCAATTGAATTGGAGGGATCGAGGAGGTTGTTGGTCTGATGCATTGAAGAGGAAGGAAATCCAAGGCGAAGGAGGCCTTGATCACTCGATAGAAGCATCGAGGTGACTTATTCCATGTTTTGAGGAGAAGTTAAGGCGATATTGTTTAGAAACTACTCATTGGTGGTAAAATGAGAACGATGAGAGGGTGAAGTACGGAATCATGAGGCGAGAGGCATCGACATGCCAAGCTGGCCTGTAATTTCCAGGAGCTGTCACTACGGTGACTTGAGATAGCTCATATCGAAGCGCATAAGATAGAGCACTACATGGATGGACTTCCCTCACCTAACGAGGATGACGTGTTACCTAGTGATCAGCTACACTTCGTAGTACTTTGGATATCTAATGGAATGAGAAACGACTAAGGAAGTGGTTGACGACAAGAGGTAGTGGGAAGACCACTCAAGGAACGAGAAGTCGAATTTTGGAAGTACGAGATGAGAGGCACTGAGCTACAGACCTACACTCATCGCTTCTTTGAGTTATTCCAATAGTGCCCTGAAATGGTAAAGAATGAGGCTTGTGAGATCGAGCGTTACATTGAAGGATTGTCTTAACCAATCCGAGACAATGTAATCTCGGCTGAGACAACTAGCCTACACGACACCATGAAAGACACGGGCTTGTATGGACCCATTAGTTGGTGATGTTGTCACTGAGATAGCGAAAAACAAGAGGAAATGGGAAGAATTCGTAAAAGGTGAGAGAAAACTAGACGGATGACAAGAAGTCGTTGAGGCTCATGCTATCAAAGCTAGAGAAAAGTAGAGTTACACTGAGAATCAACCTAAGTGCGNGACCTACACTCATCGCTTCTTTGAGTTATTCCAATAGTGCCCTGAAATGGTAAAGAATGAGGCTTGTGAGATCGAGCGTTACATTGAAGGATTGTCTTAACCAATCCGAGACAATGTAATCTCGGCTGAGACAACTAGCCTACACGACACCATGAAAGACACGGGCTTGTATGGACCCATTAGTTGGTGATGTTGTCACTGAGATAGCGAAAAACAAGAGGAAATGGGAAGAATTCGTAAAAGGTGAGAGAAAACTAGACGGATGACAAGAAGTCGTTGAGGCTCATGCTATCAAAGCTAGAGAAAAGTAGAGTTACACTGAGAATCAACCTAAGTGCGACCGTTGCGAGCTCTGGCACTCTGGTTGGTGTGCTGAGACGCGTCGTAAGTGTTGTAAGTTGGACCCTTAGCCGGAGACCATAGATCTAAGACCCATGCATTGGTTCAGATAAACTTTGGGTTAGATCTGAGGGCTAGTGTCGCAAGTGTTAAACGGAGAAAGAAGGAACATTACGTGAATGAGTATTGGAAACCGTAGAAACGAAGGAGTTGTAGAGCTAAAGGAAAATCGAGAAGGAAGAGAATACCTGGAGTAAGATGCGATGTCAAGGAATGATTGTCCTAGGAATGACCGCAAGTAGAAATTCGAGACCCTCGTGATATGCCTGCAAAAATCGTGCGAGCTTAGGACCCTCTCCTATCCGTTACCTTTTCTATGATCGTTTCTTATTCATCCTTGCTAGTATTTAATGCTTTACTTCATCTACCGTGACTGTTTATATCATTACCTCCTATCAGCTGCTATTATCAACATGAATACGGTTCTCAAACCTGAAAGAGTTGATCACTCGTTCTTGTAACTAAACTCAGCAGACATCATTGGACCTCAATTATACAAAGACTGGCCACCTATGTATAATTCAGGTAGGAATCATGTGATGCTAAGAGTAGTTGCTTAAACCCTCATCGAGAAATTAATTTTTCTCATCCTCTATCCAAACGCTTTCATTTAAGAGTGATTTTATTCCTCTACCATCCTATGAAATCCAGTCGTACTTTGATTATGAAGATTCCATTACGCTAGTTTTCATCTTGGCAAGAGAAACTCTTTTGCATAGCGTCCTATGCAACCCTACCTTTCTGATAATTCTAGAACCCTGAGCAATGCATAGACGAAGACTTCGAGTTGGACGATTTCCTGATGACTCATTATCTCGTAAGTGGTTGAGAGATGTGCTTGCTTGTAGCAATCATGTCATACACTACGACGATTAAATTCTGGGAGCAATTAACTTATAGTAGGAGCGAGTGAACACCTGCCTTGTTACTGAGAAGGAGAAGAATGAAAAACGTAGAGAATGCGTGCCAATCGTTCGGATTCCCCAGGAATAGTCTTAGACGACTTGCCGGGATCCCACCTGTTAGACAATTGAAACTTCAGATCGAGTTAAGATCTGGTGCTGCATCCTTAGCCCAAATACCTCACCAAACCGCCGTATTGAACTGGAAGAGCCTTCGAAAAGATCGACAGAGTTGTCAAAGAAGGGGGTTCATGCGGCCGAGTTTGTCAATATAAGGAGCTCTGGTGAGACCTATAAGGAAGGAGAATAGATGTTTCCGCGCATACCCAAACTGTCGAGAGTCGAATAAGCTACCGATGAAAATTTGATGCCCGTTACCGAAGATATATGATCTGTTCGATCAACTCCGATGTTCGAGCGAAATGTCAAAGGAACAACCCACGATTTGGATGCCGCCAGCAGCGATTGAATGGGAAGAAAGATGGCCCGAAGACTACGTTCATACTTGTGGTGGCTATTATAGCCCTAAAGTGTGTCTGATGGTTAGCCGTCGCCCAACCGCCTCCAGGAATCGCTGATGTGAACTCTAATAGGATAGGTTGTGATAGTATTCAACCCCATATATCCTGAAACCACTGAGACAAGTGTGTAGAGAAACACGGAGGACACCAGAGTGTGACATCGTAACAGTTAGAGAAGGAAATAGCTATAATACAAAACTCCGTGAGCATGGATTCGACTTAACTGTAAGATCTCTTGGTCACGTGAATTGTATTTCCGTGGATCTCATCGAGAGCTAGTCGATCAAGGGTGGAGAATTCCCCTACTAGTTTGTATGAGAGACGTCAATAAGTGGGAATTGCTGGGAGATATCGGAGAGCTAACGAAAGTCTCTCGAGATAGCAAAGCCTTAGTAGACTGAACCTAGGAGAGGTAAAGGGTAAATAAATGGAAAGTAGGAAGGAAGTAGAATAACTTCCAAAGATAGAACGGTGTAGTACGCCTGTTCTTATTATTCAAAGGAAAGTGCAGATGTGGTTGCAAAGTCTTGGTGTTTCGTGAGAAAATCGAGGAACGTTTTGATATGAATGGAAAGGAAGCAGGATAACTTCCAAGGAGGGAACGGTGAAGAACACCTATCCTAGTTGTTTCAAAGAAAAGTGTAGACGCTATTATAGATTTCGATGTTTGTATAAAGATTTCTGAATTGTTTGATGTGAATGAAGGAGGAGTAGATTACGTCCCTCGCCAAATTGAGATGTGCGAGAGAAGTCATGTCATTCCGGAATGAACTTTGGGTGCGGTTGTACTTGCACCCAGAATCTGGGAGACCATACTGGTAGTATACATGGTGTATAGTATACACCCAACATGAGGGTACGACATACCCTAAACCGGAAAGAACGGACCATCACGGTAGAGTAGCTAGAGAGAACTACATGGTGGTAACTACTGCAAAGATTTGCTATTATAAGTGTAAGGAGAATGTGTTGCTGACGCTTTTAGTCGAGCAGTGTGTACGCACATTGAAACCGCCTGGTGAACAGTGACTTATAGCCGTAGGTACCTATTCGTTGTTTTAAGCAATTCCTGAATTGAGCCAAATCATCGACGATGTTAAATTCTTATTTCTTAACAACTTGATACACGGTCTAATCTCGTGACAGTTCTTGTTTGATGAGTTGCGAGAATAAGCTAAAATCAAGTTGTTACGGGGTTTAAGGTTTCAGTGATTTTGCTCGAAGATGGGAAAGCTTATTCCATCGAAATAGGCTACCTGATGATTGCCTTTGATTAACATGCTGGGATTGTCAAAATAGAAGAATTGATAGCTATGGGAACCTTGGTAGGTTGGAGAATAGGAGCAGATACGTAGACTGTTCAGATGAAATCTTATGCTGGATACCTCCTCACGGAGTATCCAAGGTTGGATAGTGCACGAGAGCACGAATCAGGATACTCTAGTCATTTCGAATCGGATAAGATGTATTAAGATCTGAAATGGCAATATGGATGACCGAGCATAGAGGTTGATATTGCAATACATGTCAACGAATGCTTAGAGTGTCGAGAGACGAATGTCAGACACTAGAGATGGTTACGTCTTGTAACAATTCAAATCTCGAGTCATGAGTGGAAGAGGACCACTATGGAATTATCATCAAATTTCCAAGAACAGATAGTGGTTGTAATACCATCTGGGAAATTATGATCACCTCATTGAATCTAGTTATTTTGCGTTAATGACAAGTAATAGTAAGGTTAAGATTGATCGGTATTCTTGAGAGAAGTTGACTTCCGGGCATAGAGTGCCGATTTCTATCACGTCTCGTTAAGACTATCATTTTATGCTGAAGTTCCGGAAATCTCTACAGATGACCTTGGGGACGAGTGATAATAGGAGTATTACGTAACCTCCCCAATCAGATGGTCAGAGTAAGAGAATCGTTCGTACGTCGAGAATAAAGCTGTGAGCTGTCATTAGTAACTTTGAAAGGAGACTGGGAGAGACATTCGTCCCTCCCCAAACTTTCCTGAGTTAATGAAAAGCCGCCCGATGCTGTGATCATGTCGTTCGAAATTCTTTATGGTTGNTGACCTTGGGGACGAGTGATAATAGGAGTATTACGTAACCTCCCCAATCAGATGGTCAGAGTAAGAGAATCGTTCGTACGTCGAGAATAAAGCTGTGAGCTGTCATTAGTAACTTTGAAAGGAGACTGGGAGAGACATTCGTCCCTCCCCAAACTTTCCTGAGTTAATGAAAAGCCGCCCGATGCTGTGATCATGTCGTTCGAAATTCTTTATGGTTGTATGTACCAACCTAACTCTCGCTAAGCTGGAATTGGGGACAGCAAATTGCTATATCGATTTTCAGTCGTGAGACCGCCGAAATGAATATTAAGATCTGAAAGGTAGAGCAAGAAGATGATTAAGGTGTCACCTAGGGATGGTGGAATACGTTGAGTAAACGTGAAAAACTTAATCCTTGCTATCCTGTTTTGCTCAAGAATTCTTACTAGATCTAACTCGAGATACCCGTATTTTATCGGGACTTGGAGAAGTCCACAAGACTCTTGATGTGTAATCCGGAAGGAAACCTCCGAGAGAGATTATCGCCGTAAAATTTCTGTTCCATGATGATGGACACCAAACTCCTTTGAGGAGCTCGTTGAATTCCTATTCGTGAAAAATCTGGCAATCTAAGCCAAGTTATATCGTTATCATTGGACTCGTTGGAAAATTCTGAGATAGCCCTCCACTCACGTGGTGAGTTTGGAGAATGAAATCCAGGGAATCTATTTTATCTCTATTCGATCTTGATGAGTAATTCTAAGTGAAACCCGGGACGGGTTTCTTCTGAGGCTGGGAGGCTGTGACAACTGGAAAAAATTGAGAACCGGATTTAAAATACCGTCCTATAAATTAAATGAACCGTTAATTTTATTAAAACGGTTTTTCAGAAATTACGAGAATTGGTGATTGATTATGTGGAATGTGATGCATATCATTGAGTATTGTGTAGAATAGTATGTCGTTAGACCGTTCCTGTTGCGTTAAGTTAGGCACTACTTCTACTATGGCACTAGGAAACCTAATAATATGTAAAATATATATTTTTTTACTCAAAATTTAACGGAGACATATTTATATTCACAATTCGTGAAGAAACTATTTTAAATAATGACGAGTATGTAAACGAGTGTTAAGAACTTTTGAAAATGAATATGAGCTCGAGAAGTGAAAGTCGGGATCTAAAGAGAAACGGTTACGTTTTATTTTATAAGCGTAATTATTATCAAAATTAATGGAAGAACATATTTAAAGTGATCGGTGGTGATTAAAATTAATGTTGGCAACGTTTAGTGTTTTTCGTGAATAAAGGTATGTATTTTCGGGAAAGTTTTCTAAAATTTACACCGAGAGTCCTCGTTTTGACATTTTTGAAAATATAAGAAATATAGGGACTAGTTTGCAATTTTCGGGTATTATAACCCTTAGCCCTAACCTCCCTTTTCACATAACATTTTCACCTCCATCTTCTTCCCTCTCCTTGCAGCCGCCACCTGCCATCACCGGCGCTGCCTCACCGCCGCGCCACCACCCTCGCCGCCACCACCATATTACTCCTCATCTCATCCCCTTCACGCCCATATAAGCCACGCGCCACAAAACCCACCCCATCACCACGAATACATAAAGATCGAGCCTTGAACCGCCACCATTCCTTGTTATTTTGTTAGATCCGTGAGCCTTGAGGTTCAGAAAGGTGAGTAAACATCAAAACAAGTATAAACTTGTATCGGTGTGATTAAATCCGTGAAGATATGATGAAAACCTTAATGGGTTTTGGGTTTTCTTGATTTATTCTTATTAAAAACTAATGAGAGAATGGTTTTTATTAATAAAAATGTGGTTAAAACTTGGTTTGGTATCTATTCGTGTTTGTGTGTGATTTGTGTGTCGAGTGAACCCAAACCGCGAGCATAAGCTCACGGTATTCTGGATGTTTGCTCTTGATTCGTGTTATTGTTGTTGTTTATTTTCTTGTTATTGTTCCTGCTACCATTGTTCTATTGTTGGTTGTCATGGATTCGGATTTATTTTGATTTGGTAACTGTGACCGAGGTTTGGATTAGGGATTAGGTATTTGGCGTTGACTTGAGGTAATGTTAGTTGAATACGAGATTGGTTGGCGATAAATTTATGGATTAATGGTATATGTTGTTTGACGATAAATGTTTGTGTGAAATAATGTTATAAAGTGACGATATATATATATATTTTAGTTGATGAGGTAATTGTTTGACGATATGTTAATATGGTTTATGGTGATAAATTGGTTAATAAAAATTTGAGATAAATGTTTGAATGCATAAACTAGTCGATATGAGATTTAGTGTGGTAATGAAACGTGGTTTAATGTTAGTGGGCGATATATATTGTGTTGGGGTATAAAAGATCAAAGTGTTGCTGAAGATCAAAGTGCTGCTAAAGTGTTTAAAGTCAAAGTACTGCTTGTGATCAAAGTATTGCTCGTTGATAAGTCAAAGTACTGCTTGAAGATAAAGACTAAAGATTAGATTTGGAATATTATGTATAATCTAGAATATTCTATAGTTAGAGTTTGTATACTTGTCGTTCAAGTATTGTAAACCGACTAGGGTATTCCTTGTGCCTATAAAAGGATCCCTAAGTCATTATTAGAGATACGAATATAAGATTACGATATTAGAGATATTTAGGGTTGTTTGTGAATCTGTACAATTAGCAGATTCAAAGTTTGGTTAATATAAAGTGTTGAAGTTGTTATAATTCTTCTTAGCTTTTTTAAGTAATTTCGCATACTTAATAGAGTAATTCAGTGTTTCATCATTAGTAGTTTAGGATTTATTCAAGACTGCTAAACCTTAGACAAGCTATAATAAAGTAGTTTGGTCAGAGTATAACGATCCAACAAGTGGTATCAGAGCTTGTGTGGAAACTCTGATTAAGAAGAAACCCTAAACCCCAAACTAAGTCGATCTTTTAAACAAACCCTACAAGATGTCTCAACCTGAACCTACACCTATGCCATCCATCACCACTGTTAGAATTCCCATAGTCAAGAAGGGAGAGTATGATCTCTGGAGCATGAAGATGAGGCAGTATATTGCTATTACTGACTCTGCACTTTGGGATATCATTGTCAATGGCAATCAAGTTATAGAAGAACCTGAAGTTGTTCCTGGACAGCCTAAACCACCTCAGCAACAACTCTCTGCAACTGTGAAGAGGAATCAAGACAAAGCTCTCAACATACTGCTGTCTGCTATCCCTGATGGCCACCTGTTGAAGTTTCATAATGCTAAGGATGCTAAACAACTGTGGGCTGCTATCAAAACAAGATTTGGAGGTAATGATGCTTCCAAGAAGATGCACAGAAGTTTGTTGAAGCAGCAGTTTGAAACCTTTGCTGTTGGAGAAAGAGAAGGACTTGATGCTGCCTATGAGAGATTTCAAAATCTTCTCAGTATGCTAGAGATACATGGTGTAGAAGTCTCTACTGAAGATGCAAACTTGAAGTTCCTAAGGAGTTTGCCATCTATCTGGCATGTGATTGCTACTATGATCAGAGGTCAACCTGATTTGGCTACTATGGACTTTGATGATTTATACAACAACTTGAAGGTGTATGAGCATGAGATGAATGGTAAATCAGGTTCATCAACCAACAATATTGCTTTTGTGTCTCCTGCCAAGACAAGCAGTACTTCCACTAAAAGTACTGCTTATCCAGTTCAAAGTACTGTTGCTGATGTTTACTCAACTGTGTCTACTACCACTTCACAACCCTCAAACAACATCAATTGTGATGATGTTGTGTGCTCATTCTTTGCTCAACAAGCCACTTTACCTGTTACCTATGAAGAAGACCTACTGCAGATTGAAGAAGATGATCTAGAAGAAATTGACATCAGATGGCAAGTTGCTATGATCACTGCTAGGATCAAGAAGTTCATGAAGAAAACAGGAAGAGGGATTGATTTCAAGGCCAAACAAGGTATTGCATTTGACAAGTCTAAGATTGAATGCTTTAACTGTCAAAAGACTGGTCACTTTGCAAGGGAATGTAAGTTTGCCAAGTATCAAGCAAACAGGATGATAGAGAAACCCAAGGTTGAACTCAAGGAGCTTCCTGAACCTAAACCAAAAGCATTTGTGGCTCAAGAAAACTTATCAGAGGTTGACTGGAGTGCTGAATTTGATGATGAACCAGTTACTCTCTCTATGGTTGCAATGGAGGAATATGATTGGAGCACAGCTTTTGATGAGGAACCAGGATGTACTGCTTTGGATTCCACTGATGATCTTGGAGGCTTTGACTGGAGCATGGAGAATGAAGATGCACCTGTCCTGTTGGCTTTGGTTGCTACTGCACCTACTTCATCTACTGCTACTGAGGTATGCTCTAAGTGCAATAATGTGTATCAAAAGGTACTTAGTGATTATGTGTCTGAAAGAGATAAACATAATAAAGCTAGGTCTGAAGTCTTAGGTTATCAATTGACCTTAGAGTCCTTAGAAGCTAAAATAATTACACATGAAAATAATGAAGTAGCTTGGGCTGAAAAATATCAACAACAGGACTATCAGTTAAAGTTAAGTGAATGGAAGTTAGGATGTAAGGTGTCTGAGTTAGAAAAGATGACTAAGGAAAGAGATGATTTGTTAGAAAAGCTTAAAAGTTGGAAAGAAGCTGGTCTTACACATGTTAGTTTCTGTGAAAAACAAAGAAGAACAAACATTAAAACAGGACTAGGTTATGGTGTTGAGTATAGTAGTTCAGAAGAGAACCCAACTAGTGATAAGGAACAAGAAAGTTCAGAGGAAATCTCAACTAGTGAATTTGAAACTTGCTCAGAAGAAAACAGATCTAGTAGTGAGGAACCCATAAGCCCAACACCTCCTGAATTTAAGAAAGATGAGGGGTATCATGCAGTTCCTCATGCTGTTGGAAGTTTTCAACCACCTAGGAAAGATGTTTCTTGTTATGGAGTAGACAATCTAGAGTTTAGGAATAAACTTAAGGGTCAATCTAATCCAGGTTCATCTGAAGTCAAAGTTGAGATTCTTAAGAATCATGGGAATACTAGGGGATCAGGGAATAATGTTAATGATAAGAGTTTCTCTAAACCTTTTTCAAAACCAGCAGTATTTTCTCACTTTAATCAAAGGACTGCTAGTCACTCAGCAGTTCCCTCAAAGAATTCTTTCCAACATACTGCTAACTTTAGAAACTCTTCTCATTATTCACCTAGAAGTCACACTGGTCTTGGGTATACTCCTCAAAGATCTGGATTTGGGTCAATGAATCAAAAATTGTGTTTTGTTTGTTATAGTCCTAATCATTTGATAAAAGACTGTACCCTGCATTCAAATTACTTAAGTCAATACCCAAAGACCAAATCTGCACAACATAGGCCAACAGTTACTACACCAGCTTCACCCAAACCTGTTTGGAATTATTCTAGAAGGGTCAACCATAGTAATTTCACTGAATCATATAGGTACCCTCAACAGAAAAGAACTTTTTCCAAACAACCAGTACCTTCAGGTCATTCTTTTCAAGGTACTGGTAGGCCACAAACAGTATTCTCTCAAAGTACTGTTAGGAGATTTTCACCTAATAAAGGTACTGCTCATGTAAGACTCAATGTTTCAAAACGAGCTCCTGGCCATGATACCAATTTTTCTACATCTAAGAGGCCTTACAAAAGAGTACCTAAACCACAGACCTCAACCCAAAAAGTTAAAACTATGTGGGTCAAAAAGGAAAGTACTGCTGGGGACAAACCAGTACTTTCAGAAAGTGTGGGTGAAAAAGAACATGCTGTTGTAAAAGAAAGTTGTTTTTCTAACAAAGATCAAGTTTTTGAACAAAAGAAAGTTATTGATCATGTTTTAAAAGATAGTGGGAATTACATACTTAAAGATTTTAAGTATGTGACTCCACAAGGGGAACACAAGTCAGTAATGGCTTGGGTTCCTAAAAGAAACTAACTTTCTTATCTTTGTGCAGGGCAACCCAGAAGAGGAACTTAAAGATCATTTGATTGTTGATAGTGGTTGCTCTGGAAGCATGACAGGAGAAAAGCAGATTCTGTCAGATTTTAAGCCATTTTTTGGAGGAAAAGTTGCATTTGGGGATGATGCTACTGGAGGGAGAATTACAGGCAAAGGAACTATCAAGACTGGAAAGATTGACTTTGAGAATGTTAGCTATGTGAAGGAGCTCAAGTTCAATTTACTATCAGTTTCTCAGATCTGTGACAAGAAGTACCCTGTCTTGTTCACTGAAACAGAATGTTTAATTCTCTCACCTGAATTCAAGTTTGTAGCTGAAGAATTAGTGGTCTTAAGGGCACCAAGGACCAATGATGTGTACAGCATTGATATGAAGAATATCTTAGCTACTGAGAATGTTACATGTTTAGTAGCTAAAGCATCAACTGAAGAAGCACATCTATGGCACAGAAGACTAGGTCATGTGAATTTCAAGAACATCAACAAGTTAGTCAGAGGCAATCTAGTTCGAGGTTTACCTTCCAAAACTTTCAAGACTGATCAATCATGCTTGGCCTGCAAGAAGGGTAAACAACATAAAGCTTCCTGTAAAAAGCTTGAGGAAAGAACTGTAAGAGAACCTTTGGAGCTGTTGCATATGGATCTTTTTGGACCTGTTTCTGTTTCAAGCCTCAACAAGAAGAAGTACTGCTTAGTTGTCACAGATGATTGCAGTCGTTTTAGTTGGGTCTTTTTCTTGGGATTTAAAGATGAGACATTTGATGCCATTCATGATTTAATCATCTCCCTAGAAAATCAGTTAAGACATAAGGTTAGAGGTATTAGATGTGACAATGGGACTGAGTTCAAGAACAAACTTATGGATGACTTTTGTGCTAACAAGGGAATCAAGAGGGAATTCAGTATTGCAAGAACTCCTCAGCAGAATGGAGTTGCAGAAAGAAAGAACAGAACTTTGATAGAAGCAGCAAGGACTATGCTAGCAGACTCACTCTTACCTATTCAGTTTTGGGCTGAAGCAGTAAGTGCAGCTTGCTATATTTTGAATAGAGTTTCTATCACCAAACCTCAAATGAAGACACCCTATGAATTATTGATGGACAGAAAACCTAGTATCAGCTTTATGAAACCTTTTGGATGTCCTCTTACTATTCTTAATACCATTGACAATTTGGGAAAATTTGATGGCAAGTCTGAGGAAGGATATCTCTTGGGTTATTCTACAAATAGTAAAGGTTTTCGGGTGTACAACAAAGTTACAAAGAAGGTTCAAGACTGTCTTCATGTTGAATTCCTTAAAGATCTGCCAAATCAGAAGGGTAAAGGTCCTGATTGGATGTTTGATCTTGATATATTGACTCCTTCTATGAACTATGTGCCTGTTAGGGGGAAGAATCAAGTTGTCCATTCTGAAGAAGACAATCCACAGTTCATAGTTCATGGTGTCAATGCTAGTTCTATAGATGCTGACAAAGAACAAAGTACTGTCAATAAAAACAAAGGTACTGCTAATGATAAGCAAGATACTGTTAACTCAACCACAACAGTCTCTGATGAAGATCAAGCTATACAAGATGAATTAAATAGGATGCTTTTTCAAGAAACACTTGCAAAGTCCTATGAAGATGATCTAAGACGAGCTTATGAAGCAGAACAGACAAAAGAAAATTCTAAATCTTCAACTGACAGCACTTTGAAGAATAGTACTTTGGATCCCAGTACTTTGATCAAGATGAAGGTACTTCTAGGGGAATCAAGTCAAATACTTGGACAAATACTGAAGATTGGTTTGTGTTGGGAATTCTGTTAAGTGAGAATTCTACTGATGGTTACTGCTGAAGGAATCTGCTGAAGACACAGATTCTGCTGAAGATGTGATACTGCTGAAGACATAGTTTCAGCATATTTAGTTTCTGCGGATATAGTTAAACCGCGTATTATGTAATGTAGTTAGGATATGCATGAGTTATATTAGGAAAAGATAATGCATATCATTTAAAGTTTATAGATTATACGTTTCTTGAGAAACGGTTTAGGTTAGAGTTCCTTCTCTATAAAAGGAACACAAGTTTATGTTTGATGTAACGAACAAGTTTATAAGTTTTTAATATATAATCCATAGAGGATTAAGTGTTCTTAGTATTAATTGTTTATGCTTGTATTTGTTTTCCGCATTAGAGTACAAGCTTTGGAGATTCTCTATTAGAGTGTTTGTGATTACATAGACACTGCTAACGATCAACGAGAGCTACAAGATCTATCAAGGTTATATAGATTCAACAAGTGGTATCAGAGCCTCGGGAGAGTCTCTTTGATACTAAGAAAATCAATTCTTTAAACCACTCCTCAACAACACAACTTTACATAATGTCTGGATCTGATGCTGAGTCAGATACAACACACAATCAAAACACAACATCCCTACATCACCTCACTCTCTCAAACAGCAATGCAAAATTCCCTTACCTTAAGAAAGAAGAGTATGAACTCTGGGCAATGCAGATGCAGAACTGGATTACCAACATTGACCATAATCTTTGGAAGGTAGTACTTAAAGGTAATAGTCCAAAGAGGACTGGTACTGATGCAGATGGTAGAATATACTATCTTGATCCCACATCTGCTGAAGAGGTTCTTGCTCTTCAGAGGGAAAACAAAGTTAGAACTATACTTCTTCAAGCTATACCTCCAGACCACTTGGGTGACTTTCACTTCATGTCTGATGCAAAGGATCTCTGGATGGCAATTAAAGCTAGATTTGGTGGGAATGATGAGTCAAGAAGGATGAGGAAGTCAATGCTGAAGCAGCAGTTTCAAGAGTTTCAGATCACTGAGGAAGAAGGTATACACAAGGGTTATGACAAATTTCACAAGATTCTGAGTCAATTGAATCAGCTGAAGGCAAGGCCAGACAATGAAGATTGCAATGCTAAATTCTTAAGATCCTTGCCTCCATCATGGCTTCAAGTAAGTATTGCACTCAAAGCCAAGGGTGGATTGGATATGATGAGCTTTGATGACTTATACAACAAGCTCAAAACTCTTGAACCAGATGTCAAAAGTCCTATTCGCTCAACTACTCCAAATTACTCAGCTTTTGTTGGTTCTACATCCAATATAATGCCTCCTAGTTCAAGTCCAATTTCAACTGCATCATCTTCATACACACCAACCAAATCACATTCTTCTGGTAGTGTGTTGGAAGATGTACTTCACTCCTTTGTTGCTGATTGTGAATCTCAGCAGCAACTCTCCTATGAGGACTTTGAACAGGTGGATCCATTGGATATGGAAGAGATGAACTTGAAGTGGCAGGTGGCTATGCTTTCATTAAGCATCAAGAGATTTGAGAAAAAGGCTGGGAGGAAGTTTGGTTTCAATGGCAGGGATTCAGCCAGGTTTGACAGAAGGAAGATCAAGTGTTACACTTGTGGTCAAATGGGTCACTTCTCTAGAGAATGCAAGGATAGGAAATCTACTGATGAGGTTAGGTATTCTACCTATCAGCAGAAACAAGGGGAAGTTGATACTGCCAAAACTGGATATCCCACAGCCTTGATCACTTTGGATGATCATGTTGACTGGAAGGCTCATGAGAGAAGTGATGGTGATAGTGATCAGAGTGGACTGCTGGCAAGCTGTACTTCAGAGGATTCTCATGATCAATTTGCTCTTATGGGCATCTCTCAGGTACATAACTGTGTGTTTGGTTGTAGTGTAAGATATAATGAACTTAAAGAACAATATGATGAATTGAAACCTAAATATAATGAGTGTTATAAAGACCTTGAGTCATATAAACATGGTCTAAAAATAGTAGAAAAACAAAAGATTTGGTTTCAGAAGAATCAAGTTGCTTATGAGGAGGAAATAAAAGGGTTAAAACAGGAATTAAAATGTGCTCAAGATGAGTTAATCTATACTAAGAAGTTAAAAGCTAATTTAGAATCTGATAAACAAGTTCTTCAAGAGAAGCTAGATACTGAAATAGCTACAAATAAGAAGTGGTTAATATCAGGTGATAATTTAGCTAGAAGTTTGTATGGTAGTCAAGCTGTCAACTCTGGTATAGGATTAGGTTTTCAGAAATATGTAGGATTAGAAGCTAGGGATGATAGTAGAAAAACTACACCAGCAGGATTAGCAAACTATGTTAAAGAAGGGACCTTACATCCTGTCCCTGGTCCCATTAGAGGTGAACATATGCCCATTGACCTATCCATCACAGTTGACTTTGATGGATCACAACATTTATATGGCAAAAAGTCAAGTGACTTATCTGACCCTGTTACTAATAATGCTGACTCTGTCTCTTGCAGTGACAAGTCTTCTGATAAAGGGTCTACTGCCTATGAAAGTTGTGATTCAAGTGATCAGTCAGACCTTCCCAAGACCTCATTCAAGCCTTCACCCAAGTCCTCAAACAAGCCTCTAGGAGTTGCTGCTGATGAATCCCATTCAAAGATAGTTTCTTCTGAAGACTTGTTATTTAATTCTTTGCAAAACAATAATGTTAATTCGGTCAAAAACAATTCTGTTAATGTTTGTGGTTTGAATGCTTTCAATAGAACTCCTTTGAATGTTAATAAATCTTCTAGAAAGAAGAAATGTTTCGTGTGTGGAAGCAAATCTCATTTAATTAAGGATTGTAATTTTCATGAGCAAAGAATGGGTGACTGTGCTAAGAAAACTAGACGAATGTGGAAACGTGTTGATGACATACCTGCTTATGTTCCACAAGCAACTCAATCTAACAGCAGATACAATACTGCTGATAAATCAGCATCTACCGATGCATCAGTTTCTGCTGACAGAACTTTCCATCATATAGGAAAAGACATGTTGCAAGACCATTCCCTAGACCTATTTCTCCTTATTATCAGAATGGTTGTTGGCCTAGTTATTATCAACCTATGTATATGTGTTGGGGGGGACCATGGGATACTGCTGTTAAGCCCTCAGCAGGATGTTCTTGGACTAACAGGGGATCTAATCATCAAAGAAGATCCAAGAACAATGGTGGATCTTATACATCTACATGGCCTACTTCTTATGATCCACAAGGCAGGCTCAAGTCAGTAATGACTTGAGTCTCCAAAGTGTACTTATATTTTGTATATTCTTTGTTGTTGTTGTAGGATCATCCCTTACTAAGTAAAGAAGTTGGCATAGTAGATAGTGGCTGTTCAAGGAGCATGTCAAGGAACAGAGAAAAGATGATTAATTTTGTACCCATAGCAAGTGGAGGTAATGCGACCTTTGGTGGAGGAAATGGTAGAATCACAGGAAAAGGAACTATCAGAACACTCATGCTAGATNTAGGATCATCCCTTACTAAGTAAAGAAGTTGGCATAGTAGATAGTGGCTGTTCAAGGAGCATGTCAAGGAACAGAGAAAAGATGATTAATTTTGTACCCATAGCAAGTGGAGGTAATGCGACCTTTGGTGGAGGAAATGGTAGAATCACAGGAAAAGGAACTATCAGAACACTCATGCTAGATTTTGAAAATGTACTTTATGTGAAGGAACTGCAGCACTTTAATTTGTTCTCAGTGTCACAAATTTGTGATAAAAAGAACAAAGTTTACTTCTCAGAGGATGAATGTCTTGTACTCAACAAAGACTTCAAACTTCCAACAGATACACCAATTCTGCTGAGAGTTCCAAGAAGCAATAATTTGTACACATTCAACTTAAATGAGGTGCAACCTGACAGTGATCTAACATGTTTGGTGGCTAAAGCTTCCATGGATGAATCTACCAAATGGCACAGAAGGATGGCTCATGTGAATTTCAAGACCATCAACAAGCTGTCTAAACTTGGTCTTGTTCAAGGGCTTGCTTCCAAGGTCTTCACCAATGAACACAATTGTGTTGCATGCAACAAAGGAAAACAACACAGAGCCTCTTACAAAGCCATTACAGCAGTGAGCAATATCACAGAACCACTTCAGTTGCTACATGTGGACCTCTTTGGTCCAACTCAAGTAAGAAGTATTGATCATAAGTACTTCTGTTTGGTGATCACTGATGATTATAGCAGGTTTTGCTGGGTATTCTTTTTGAAAACTAAAGATGAAACATCTCCAATTTTAAAAGATTTTATTACCCTAGTTGAAAACCAGCTAAATAAAAAGGTTAAAGGTATAAGGTGTGATAATGGAACAGAGTTCAAAAATGTGGTTTTGATAGACCTTTGTAACTCTAAAGGGATAAAAAGGGACTATAGCAATCCCAGGACCCCACAACAAAATGGGGTTGCTGAGAGGAAGAATAGAACCTTAATAGAGGCAGCAAGATCCATGCTTGCAGACTCTAAGCTACCCACAATGTTCTGGACTGAAGTAGTAAGCAGTGCTTGTTATGTTCTGAACAGGGTCTCTATCACAAGACCTCATTCAAAGACACCTTATGCACTTCTCACAGGGAAAGTTCCTTCTGTTCATTATCTAAGACCTTTTGGCTGTCATGTGACCATTTTGAACACCAGTGACCCACTTGGGAAATTTGATGGCAAGGCTGATGAGGGATACATTGTGGGATATTCAGCTCAAGTAAGGCTTATAGGGTATATAACCTGCATGCAAAAAGGATAGAGGAGACTCTTAATCTAAGATACCTAGAAGAAAAACCTAATGT